>CAUYLG010024499.1:0-88989 GCA_963573385.1 Cacajao melanocephalus | reverse complement strand
CCACTTTCTCTTAATTTCTGTATTCCTTTTTAAAAATTTCTCCAAGAATCCCGTTCTCTCTCCCTCTTTCTCTTCCTCTTTCTTTCTCTCTTACATTCTTTTTTTTTCTTTCTTTCACTCTCACTTTCTTTCCTCTCTTTTACTTTCTTTCAAAAAAAAAAGAAAAAAGGAAGGAAGGAGAGAGAGAGAAAGAAGGAAAGAGAAAGAAAGAAGAAAGAAAAAAAAGAAGAAAGAAAGAAGGAAAGAAAAGAAAGAAAAAGAAAGAACAAAGAAAGAAAGAAGAAAGAAAGAAAAGAAAAAGAAAGAAAGAAAAGAAAGAAAGGGAAAGAAAGAAGGGAAAGAGAGAAAGACTGGAAGGAAGTAATAAATAACTGGTCTATACAGTATATGTACAGATGCATATACTCTACACCAGAAAATGAATTGGTGATGTACTCTGTTGAAAGTGTCTGAAAACCATACATAACAAACAGATCAATGAGATACATAACATAACAAACAAAACTGGAGATGGACTTTGGTGGCTCTCATAGCTAGAAGCATACTGGGACAGCTCAGAATATCAAAGCCAGACTGCAAGAACCAAGACTTCATGATTTTGCTTCATGCCTTTGCTTGGCTGCATTTGCAAACAGATGCGTTTATCATAAAGCATTTCAGAAGGCCACTGGAAGCCCACATTTACATCTTTCCAACCTTAGTAATCTAAGTGGAATGAATTCTTTATCCCAGTATTCATATATTTGCTTGGGTAGGATAACTGTGTCCAACCTAAATAGAGCTCTAAGAATGGCTGGACCTGAGTCAGATGCCCATCCCATTGGCCAGATTTGGCAAAGGTGCAAAGCATAGCATTAGGATTGACTGTGTCTTTCCTTGTCCCCCCCCTCACATCTTCTTATCCCAAGTTTTATGACAACCACAGCTACAGTAACTAGTTTCATGCAGTTATAACCTGCGACATTGCTTCAGCTGATCTCTTGACTTCTGCTCTGAAGCTTTCATGCCTTGGCATGAAAATATCTTCGGAGAAACTCCTGCTGCAAAACCTGGAAGTGCAAGAGACCTAACATGCCGTGGGCTAACTCTTGATCAGTGAGACATGGGAGCCAGTGAATAAATGGTGTTCTCTTATGTCACTCAGGCAAAACTTGTGAGATGCCATTTCCATGGCCCCTCAGAAGATCTCAGTGCGATTAGCACCAGCTGCTTTTGGTAGTGACTCAAGGACACATCCTTCCATTGACTTTCTGTCTATGCTTCTTCTACTTAACTCCCAACTCCTTGTCCCTGAAATCACCTTCTTCATTCAGGCTCTTATCTCAGGTATTTGTTTCTGGGGAGAATCCACACTAAGACATGAATTTTCTCAAAGGAATACAGATATCTTGTTAGATAAAAAATAACATATCTATCTTAGATACCATAAGCCAGTGATCTCAGGCACTTCATCAGTGGTTTGTAGATAACTTGAACTTGTCATTTCAGAAGATGTAAAATTTGGGTTTAGCTCCACAATCATTTATTTTCATATGGACCAATTCTCCCAATAAATTCTGGTTAAACAGAAGGCCAACTATTAGAAAGAGGACAAATTGGATAAACATATATGAAAATAACTTCTGTAAAGCAACAGAAATGATTTGTAGTGTGATGGGAGCCCTCCAGCTATTGGGCAAATGATGTCAGCTATTCTTACAAAAGAAGCATGTTAAAGTGATAGTAAATATAGTTGTTAATTTATACAACCTAATTAAAGCCTAAGCCAATGTTTTAAACAAGATTTTGGGTTACTATATTCAACATTAAAGAATATGGCTGGGCACAGTGGCTCATCCCTCCAATCCCAGCCCTTTGGGAGGCCTGAGCACAGAAGTTAAGGACCAGCCTGAGCAACATAGTGAGATCTAGTCTCTACAAAAAAATAAGAAAATTTAGCCAGGCATTGTGGTGCATGCCTGTAGTCCCAGCTACTCAGGAAGATTGCTTTAGCCCGGGAGGTCAGGGCTGCAGTGAACCATGATCACACCATTGTCTGAGCAACAGAACTAGACCTTGTCGCACACACACACAACATAAAAAAGATAAAATATTTTGTGTTCTGAGGAATGTTTCTAAACTTGGCCCATTTAAACTATCATTTTTTAAAGAGGAATGGTTTAATTTCTTTATTGCTGTCCTACTTCAAAATGCTTTTCAAATGACTTATTTTATTAATTAAACAAATTAAATTTTGGTTGTTATTTATACAACACATATTGAAGCTATACATGGATCAAAAAATTTATTCTTTAAACTTTACCAAAGATGGTAGAGTAAATATGGTAAATATATGTATATTTAAAAAGGTATGTGATGATGATTTTGAACCCCTGTGCAAAATCATCTATAGTCTCCATACTTTGTATTATAACTTTTCATATTTATATATTGTATTTCCCCATTAAATTGCAATGACCTTCAAGACAGAGACTATGAAACTTCTCTGCACCTTTGTGTGTTCCTAACAATGAGCACTAAATAAAGAAGGTGAAAAACAAATGTTTCATTCACTCATTTTATTAATTATGACATAATAACTTTTAAATTACAGAATTAAATTATCCTTCTTATAAACAATACAAATAAGTAGAGAAGAAGTAAATAAAAAGTATTCACAATCCCACTATCACTGCTTAGAGGTGAGCAATAATCAATATTTGATGTGTGGTCTTCTAGGTTTTCTTTTTTATTTTACACACATACACAGATATGCACTGATTTATAAGACAACTATATGTGTACACATATAAGATTCTACTAAACATACTACATTACTGTCCTGATTTTATCACAGTCATTTTTGCATTACTTTATTAGATTTTATACTTAAATTTAAAAAAATTAAACCTCACTGTAATTAAATCAATTAGTAGAGGAATATATAAGAAAAACTATTTCCCCACCTTCCCCTAACCCTCATCTCTGAAGTAAGCATTATTAACAATATGGTGTCTAGCCTTCCACATCTTTTGCTGTGTGTTTCTACAAATATAAACAGAAACACATAAACGTGTGTAAGATTTTAATTCATAAACTGCATTTTCACACACCTTTTGGTAGCACAGTAAAAAAAATGAATTGAGCAATGTCAGCATATTAATCGTTTGGCTGTTCAGATTCATGCATTAAAATAGAATTAAAGTTGATAAATACAATTTGATTTCTATTAGACTCCTCATTAGACTCCTTTTTATTAGGACTTAGGTTCTGAAACTACATGGTCAGTCTGTTGCCTGTCTTGGAAAACATCTCTGGTTAACACGGTTCCTATGGAGACCAAGGATAAGCAAATGACTCCTTTGCAGTTTTCACTGAGGTCTTTACAGATGAATATCTATTACATTCAATAATCACTCAACATCGACTAAAATTATCTCCTTTCAAGAGCCAAAGAAATATTTGTTGTTATCTTATTTAGTGTGTAGAAAACTGGAGTCGCATTCTTTCCAGTCTTCTCTTAAAAGGGCCCATAGGAAAATAACGAAGATGAACTCAATAGCCATTGAGTTTATAGAATGTGACACCTATGAAATTATTAAAAACACTTAAATTCACAGAGTTGCTTGTCAAACCTACTTAAGTTTAATTAAATAGTTGTTTTCATCACTTCTTATAATTTATTTTACTCTAGATAAGAGGAAAATATATCAGTCTCCAAATAGTATTAAATATTTCCCTGATAATGTACGGTCAACAAAGTCCTGCTGAATTAATGAATTGTGTGCGTGTTTGAAAGTAGGATTGTACTTGTCTAATTGTGGCATCAGTTGTCATGGAGACTATCAGCCAATCAGTGAATAAACGCCCTTACTTGGCAGTGTTTGGGTGAAGAAAGCTTTGTGCAGTTGTCAGCCTGAGATTTATGATGGTAAAACTATATTTGGCAGGCAAATCAATGTGTTGACCACTCTTTGTGTTTCTGCCCTCATTTTAAGTGAACCCCTTGCTATTCAGCTAGAATATTAAGAGACCCTGGGTCTTTGGAGCAGTTTTGTTATTAATCGATCACTTTTATAAACTGTGTATGGAATGACTAGCTATTTGTATACATATCCAATGAAGCCAACCCCTGGTATGTCTTTGTATTTGTAATTGCAAATGTTAGATCTTGAAAGCAAGTGGGTATTAGAGGATATCTTTTTATGTCTACTATTAAAACATGTCGAGTGATCTATAAATTACCCCACATAGATAAACAGTGGATTAAAATTAGGCACTTTCATTCTGTCATCACTATAATATTAATCACTGGAGTTTGGGTCTTTAATGTTAATATATACCTTTTAGCAGTATATGTCACTACATATTAAATTACATGATAATTGACAGACTTTTAAATCAAAACATTTTTTTCTCCTAATGTCATAACATGATAAGAATTAGAGTAATTTTTGCTTACATAGACCATTGTTTAATCTTTGCACATGCTGTTTTCTATTGTTTATATTTGCAATAAACTAAGATGTTTTTATCAGTACCTATTCTTATTCACATACATGCCAAAATAGGTGATCAATGTTCCACTTAATAACAAAGAGCTATGCAGAGTAATATCCATAAAGACTGGTATTTTACCAATATTTAGTAAAACAAAATTAGAGCAAAAAGTCTTCTAAGTTATGTATTTTCTTTTGCCAGAATAAATTGTTATCCAAAAGTGCATTATTAGGATTATGAGAAAATAGGTGATTTTTATGTCCTAATCAATCCAAAACAGAAAGGCTTACTATATATCCTCTGGTAAAGAGTGATTCCATTTCTTATACTTCTTAAAAATTCTGAATATTTAGATAGTATGAATAAATTACATATGGTTAGTTGACATAAAATATATCCATTGTAGAATGGGTGGGTAGTGTTGCTTATATGATAGCTAATGCTGAAAATAAAGTTCTTTCCACAAGTCCCCTATCCTAATTTTCCCATCTGCTACTGCACAGATCCATTGTGGAAGCTGAATCTTGCACAGAGTAAGCACATAGCAAGATAACACCCAGCAAGCAAATGAACCAAACTTTCTTTACTACTGCCCATTAGACTAAATAAAAATAGATCCTTTCCCATTGGACTAGGTTTCTATTGTAATTTTTTGTAGTTATTATGATTATATATGTGTGTCCTCTGACTATGAGATCGACAGGGTAGGAATCATATTCACCACTGTGTCTTTAGCACTTTGAACAAGGCTTGGCACACAATCAGTTCTCTAAAGTGAGCAAATAGAGGTTAAACTGCTTTCTTAGATTTATTGTTTTCTTATTCATGTAAGGATGCAGCAAGAAGATGCCATCTATGAACCAGAACGCAAGCCCTCACCAGACGCTAAATCTGTTGGTGCATTGATTGTGGACTTTCTAGCCCCCAGAACTGTAAAAAAATCAATTTTGTTGTTTATTTTAGAAATAGAATTTATTAGTAAAAATTTAAAATGTACAAGTTGTTGGGTTTTTTTCTCACTTAAATTTTCTTTAATTCCAACATATTCAAGGAATCAAATAAAAATTATCCTGTCTCTGTTTCATAAGTGTCAAAAATAAATTCATGAAAATGAGAAAAAAATGTCAAGAGGTAGCTGGAAAGGTAGTTTTTAAATAATGTCATACATCACTGATGTTGAACTTTTTAATAACATTATAAATAGTATTTTTAAAATAATGCCTAAACAGCAAGAGAGCCTTCACAAGGTACAGAAACAATAACTTTTATTTTTATATCCATTTACAGTTCCTAAGTCATTTTTCACATATATTTCCTCAATTCCTTATTCCAATTTTATAGATACAGAATCTAAAGGACAGAAATTTTGAAGAACTTGTCCAAAAATAGAAGAAAGTTATTCTGATGCCAAATCTAATCATCTTTCTACTATCAAAAATAAATGTTTTTAAAATTTCATATCTTACATATCTCTATTTATTACAAATAACATGTCTGGATTAAAAGAAAATAGGTCTGGCAGGTTTAGTAGCATGCTAGTGTTTTATATTTTAAGAAATTTTAAAATATTCTAAGCCTCAAGTTCTTTTTTGTAGCAGATTAATAATTACCAACATAGTTTTCGATTTTGGAAAAAATTAATGCCACAGGCTATGATAGACTTTTAAAGTAACATTTATGGTGTGATATCACCAAAAACATGTACCTGGCAGAAATGTCTCCATTGAAGCACAAAATATTTGGCTTAGAGCTACATTGAGTTGATCAGTGCCACAGGACATATTTACTGCTCTTTACCCACATCTCTGCAATGAATGAACAGCTATCGACTACGTATTCATCTAACTGATGACCTAGGAGAAAAACAAGGAAGAAAGTATCAATAAGACACTCCAACCCACCATAGTTATTGCTTGCATTTGCTTATTTCTGTTGATATCTCACATTATTTTCCTTGGTTCCTGACTCATTTAAAATGTACAGTTTATTTTCTGTTTTATTCATTATCCGTCATTGTCAAATTTGACATACAATTTGGGAAGCAGATTATTAGCTCTTTTAAAAGTGAATACTTGAACATTTGACATGGTTTACACTCACATTACTCTCTAGTATTTTTAATATCCAAAACATTTTATCAAAGAAAAAATGATTGTTGGTGCAATAATTTAATTCAGTCTCAATACTATATTTCCACATGTAGGTGTTTTTAGATAGAATGAATGTATGTGGTAGTGAAGGACACTTGTTACATTAGCTGTTATGATTCAAGGAGTCTCTTCATTATGCAGTACATTGACAAATAAATTCCAATATGTAGAGTATAATCTTATATGCCGTTAATATTTATGTGAATGAAAAAAAATTAAAGTTTTTACTTAGATCTATTTTGAGCATAATAACATGCACAAATGAACAAAGACATTTCATAAATCCTTTTTTATTTTAAAATATGCATTGGCTATAAAACAACATTTAAAAACCAGTAACATTTATAAAATATTTATATTTTACCATACAAGTAATTGAAATAAGCATCCATAGACTCTCTAATAAAAAGAATTGTCATTGTCCCACACACCCACATTTAAAGTCAAATATTAGTATGTGGAAATTATATTGGTTTACTGATTTGGGTATGAGATATTATGTAAATTCTACACATAGGATTTTAATTTTGTTAATCTCTTTAGTTATCACTCATACATGGTATTTATGGAGTTTAAACTTTTCTGCATAAATTCAAAGCTTGTTATCATTTTCTTGGTAACATTTCCTTATAATTTTGCTTTTTGCTATTCTTCCATTATTTATTTCTCTAAATGTCTCAAAACTATTTTAAGGGAAGGTTTTAAAAAGGGAGAAATAAAAAGGGAAGTATGACTCAATCTTCAGTGATTTGATTTAAAAAGGAGACAAAAAAATCTGTTTCTGAACTGATTGACAAATTCCAACAACTGTAGTCAAATTAGGAACAATTTGTAGATTTGTAATACATCTTTAGCCTTATTTTAGTTTAAAAATGTTATATGGTATTTGTTATATTTAAAGTTTTAATCAGTTTTTTTTTTTCCATATGAAAGTACAAGCTCATTTGGCTTCCTGGTGAAAAGTTCAAAAAAAAAAAGCTGTGAATGTAGACACACTGATAAAACAGTTTTGGTAGAATTACTGATAATCGATATACAACTTGATAAACAAGTAGTTTTTTCTTGAATTATGCAGTCATAAGTATTTCGTGAATGTTTTGGTCTGGATTTTAATTGGACATTGGAATTCCATCTATAATTTTATCTCACTGATGCCCTCTTTTCCCAAATTTAAATGGCAAACTTTTTGCATAGATCTAATGGTATTGCTATTTCATCCTACTGTTGTCTCCACAAAAATTAAAAACTAGATCTAACAATTATATATAACATACTGTTGACTGTGAACATTTTGAAAATACAGAAATATCCATACCAACTATAAGTGAAGTTTGTTACTACATCTGATTTGTCTGTTTCCTTTTTTAAAAAATTATTTACAGACTAATATGTTATTTCAGGAGCTACCGTACCATGCAGGGACTAGCATTCCAACTATGTGAAACCATCTGTTTGAGATGATGTTACTGGAATCTTTTTTTCTTTTGTTATTGTTTAGTCAAAATTGTTTCTTTAATAATTTTACAGAATGGCTGAAATATCTTGCTTCTTTGAGAACTACCCTTAAGGAACTTAGTTCCTGATTATCAGGAAGAAAATTATTTTGGAGTCACTTGAAATACACAGCAGTGGCTAAGAAAACATCTTTTTCATTGTCTGGGAAGAAGATAATTTGATATAAGAAAATGAGTAGATTAAAATTCTCGAAAACCTTATGATTTAAGTATGAATCTTTGTTTTTAATAACACAGTGATCAGTCTTTCTACTTCAGTAAGAATTTTGTGTTGTTGTATGTGATTTTCCTTTTTTTTTTTTTTTGATATTGATATTGCCAGAGTATTCTTAACCAAATGTGGTTTAGAATGTATTGAGGAATAATATTTGTCTCTTACAGAAAATGAACAATTTCACCTGCATATATAGCTTGTAGCCCAGTTTTAACCTCTCTACTTTTTAATCTAATTAACTGTTATGAACAACTTTTATTATTAATTCTGAGAGAACACACATTGCTGCACTACTCCTCAGAATTTTGGTTTTAATAAATATGAGTGGGCTCAAGAAATTGTGAGCTCCCGAGTGATGCCAATGTTGCTGGTCTGGGGGTCAACTTTGAGAACTACTGAATTTAAAAATAAATTTTAGAAAAACAGAAAGAGAGAAGTTACTCACGCCTGTAATCCCTGCACTTTGGGAGGCTGAGGTGGGCAGATCACCTGAGGTCAGGAGTTTGAGACCAGCCTAGCCAACATGGCAAAACCCCATCTCTACTGAAAATATGAAAATTAGCCAGGCATGGTGGCAGGCCCTTGTAATTCCAGCTACTTGGGAGGCTGAGGCAGGAGAATTGCTTGAACCTGGGAAGTGGAGGTTACAGTGAACTGAAATAGCGTCACTGTATTCCAGCCTAGGTGATAGAGCAAGACTCTGTCTCAAAAAAGAAGAAGAAGAAGAAGAAGAAGGAGGAGGAGGAGGAGGAGGAGGAGGAGGAGGAGGAGGAGGAGGAGAAGAAGAAAAACAGAAAGATTTAGAAGCCACCCTCGGATCTCATGCCAATAATTTTAGAAAAAGAATAGCAACTTAAAACAAAAGAAAGCTGTGAAAGAATAAAGCCAAGAACAGAAATTAATTAAATAGAAAAGACATATAAGATGGAGAGTATCGACAAGCTCCAAGGATGAAATTATTTTAAAAACTGGTAAAATCTTCATGAGTATAAGCAAGGAAAAGAGAAAAGACACAAATAATATGAGAAATGAAAAAGTAATATCACTATCTATCCCAAAGGATAATAACTAAATATTTTGAATGACTGTGTGCTAATAAATTTAAAACTTTAAATTAAATTTTAAACTTTTCTGGAAAATACAGCTAGTTTGTTGTTGCACAGGAAGAAAATGAATATCCTATATTTGTTTTAGAGATTAAGTATGTAATCACTGGGTGCGGTGGCTCACACCTGTAATCCCAGCACTTTGGGAGGCTGAGGAGGGCAGATCATGAGCTCAGGAGTTTGAGACCAGTCTGACCAATATGGTAAAATCCCAGCTTTAAAAAAATTTTTTAAAAATTAGCCAGGCATGGTGGCACATGCCTTTAATTCCAGCTACTTGAGAGGCTGAGGCAGGAGAATCACTTGAACCTGGGAAGCAGAGGTTGCACTGAGCTGAGATTGGGCCACTGCACTCCAGCCTGGGAGCCATAGCAAGACTGCATCTCAAAAAAAAAAAAAAAAAAAAAAAGGAAGGAAGGAAGGAAGGAAGGAAGGAAGGAAGGAAGGAAGGAAGGAAAAGACCAGGCCAAATGGGGACACTAGTTTTATTTAAAGAAGAAATATAATTTTAAACAAAATCCCCCATAGAATAACCTTTCTCTTATTTTACCCTTTTTCTTAAAAAATAGTTTTGCTTTGTTCACAACTTCAGTTTAATAGTAATTTTCTTTCAGAACCAGATGTCAATTACCTTCTTGCTTCCATTGTTGCTGCACAACTTCTGCTTTCCGTTCAATTCGGAATTAATCTGCCTTTTCTCTTGAAGCCCTTTTAAGGCTTTTCTTTTGACTTTGGTATTCTGTGGGCTCGTTACAGTTGTCTAATTTTTTTACCTCTGAATTTTATATACTGTGCTTTTTGTATTTGTGAACTTGTGTCTTTCTTAAGTTGTAGAAAGGTCTAAGATATTTTCTGGTCTGCACCATTATTTCTAGTCTGTTTTGCTGGGACTTTGACTGGGAGTATACCAGCCCTTCTTATTCTATTCTACATATATACTAACTTCTCACATGCATCCCTGTCTCCCTATACCATATGTGGATACTACATTAGCCCATTTTGTGTTACTATAAAAGAATACCTGCAACTGGGTAATTCATAAAGAAAAGAGGTTTAATTGACTGGCATTTCTGGAGACTGTACAGGAAGCATGGCACCAGCATTTGTTTCTGGTGAGGACTCATGAAGCTCACAATCATGGCAGAAGGTGAAGTGGGAGCAGGCATCTCACATGGTGACAGAGGGAGCAAGATAGAGGAAGGAGGTGCTAGGCTCTTTTAAACAACCAGATTTCACATAAACTCAGGGTGAGAACTCGTTCATTATTGTGAAGATAGCACTAAGTCATTCCTGAGGGATCTACCCCCATGACCTCAACACCTTCCACTAGCCACACTTCCAACACTGGGAAACACATCTCAGCATGAGATTTTCAGGTGACAACATCCAAGCCATTATTCCATCCCTGGCCCCTCAAATCTCACATCCTTCTCACATTACAAAATGCAACCATTCCTCCCCAATGGTCCCCAAGTCTCAACTCATTCCTATCAACTCAAAAAGTCCAAAGTCTCGTCTCAGACTCAAGGAATGTTCCTTCTACCCATGAGCCTGTAAAATCAAAATCAAGTTACCTACTTCCAAAATATAATGGTGGTATAGGCATTGGGCAAACATTCCTATTCCAAAAGAGAGAAATTGGCCAAAAGAAAGGAGCAACAGGCCCCACACAAGTCTGAAACCCAGTAAGGTATTAATCCAATATTAACACTCTAAAATAGCCTCTTTTGACTCCATCTTCCACATCCAGAGCACACTGGTACAAGAGGTAAGCTTCAAGGCTTTGGGCAGCTCCACCCCTGTGGCTTTGCAGGGTACAGCCCCACGGCTGCTCTCACGTGTTGGAATTAAGTACCTGTAGTTTTTCCAGGCTCAGAGTGCATGCTGACAATTAATCTACCATTCTAGGGGCTGGAGGGAAGTGGCCCCATTCCTACAGCTCCCTAGGCAGTGCCCCAGTGGGAACTCTGTGTGGAGGCTCCAACCCCACATTTTCCCTTGGCACTGCTTTAACAGGGGCTCTCTACAGGGGCACCACCCTGCAGCAGGCTTCTGCCTAAGCAACCAGGTTTTCCAATACATCCTCTGAAATCTACGGGGAAGCTGTCAAGCCTCCTCCATGCTTGCATTCTGCATACATTTAAGTTTAGCACCACATGGGAACCACTAAGGATTACAGCTTGCACCTTCTGAAGCAGTGGCCCAAGCTGTATCTGAGGCCCTTAAAGCCAAGGCTGGAACAGTAGCAGTTGGGATGCAGGGACCAGTATCCCAAGGCTGAACAGGACAGCAGTGCTCCAGGCCTGGCCCCTGAAACCATTCTTTGCTCCTAGGCCCCTGGGCCTGTGATGAGAAGGGCTGTCCCAAAGATTTCTGAAATATCTTGGAGGCTTTTTTCCCATTGCCTTGGATATTACCACCTGGCTCCCTTTTTGTCATGCAAATCTCTTTAGCATCCTTGCTCCAAAGGCTGCTTGTATTTCTCTCCTGAAAAAGTGTTTCCTTTCTCTACCACATGATTAGGCTACAATTTTTCCAAATTTTTATGCCCTACTTCTCTTTTAAATGTAAGTTCCAACTTTACATCCTTCCTTTGCTCCTATTTGATCAGAAGTTGTTAGGAGCAGACAGACCACATCTTGAATGCTTTGCTTCTTAGAAATTTCTTACACCAGGTACCCTAAGGCATCACTCTTAAGTTCAACCTTCTATAGATTCCTATGATGCAGACATAATGTACCCAAGCTTTTTGCTAGGGTGTAACACAAGTGACCTTTACTCCAGTTCCCAATAAATTCCTCATTTCCATCTGAGTGCCCCATCTGAGACCTTGTCAGACTGGACATCACTGTCCATACTTCTGTTAACATTTTGGTCACAATTATTTAACCAGTCACTAGGAAGTTACAAACTTTCCCTCATCTTCCTGTCTTCTTCTGAGACCTCCAAACCCTTCAACCTCTGCCCATTTCTTCTGCATTTTCAAGTATCCTTATAGCAATTCTACACTCCTCAGAGCAAATGTGGTGTTTTAGTTCATTTTGCATTACTAGAAAAGAATACCTGAGATGGGATAATTTATAAAGAAAAGAGATTTCACTGGCTCACAGTTTTTCAGGCTGTACAGGAAGCATGGTGTCACCATCTGCTTCTGGTGAGAGCGTCAGGAAGCTTACAATGATGACAGAAGATGAAAAGGGAGCAGGCCTATAACATGACAAGAGAGAAAGCAAGAGAGGGAGGAAGTGCCAGTCTCTTTAAACAACTTGATCTCACGTGAACTCACAAAGTGAAAACTCATTCATTATTGTGAAGATGGCACTAAGCCATTCATGAGGCCCCATGACCTGAACACCACCCACTGGGTCCTATCTCAAACACTCGGGATCACATTTTAACATGAGATTTGGAGGGAAAAAAATATCCAAACCATATCAGGTAGTTTATTTGAATCTACCTTTTAGTTCCCTCATTTCCCTTCAGCAGCATGTGATGCCTTGTATAACTACCATCTAGAGTCTAATTTTCAACAGTTACATTTCATATTTCTTAAAAACTCAATTTGATTGGTCATTCTTGATAGTCTGTTGTTCCTTGCTCAAATTTTATTCCACTTTCTACTTATTTAAATGTATACTATACTATGCTTATATTTGTATTCTATGTCTGATCATTCCAGTATCTAAACTCTTCAGTTGGGATCTTAAACCATCATTGATTTTGCTGATTCTCACTCATTGTTCCTTATTTCATTTTGTGTTTGATGATTTCCTTTTATTGTGAGCTCAAATTTTGTTGAATTGGACCTGTAGGAATACCATTGATATACATTTGAAATTTTTTATTCTGGAGGAGATTTTCAGGATTATCATAGCACCACTTTGGCACTTTTAAGTTTCCAACTTCATGAAGGAATGAGAGATTCATCCCCTTCAATGTGTAGCAGCCAGTTTAGCCTTTGGTATCAGCACTGGTATTGACATTTACTTTTAGGGCTTCTCTTATCCTAGTGGTATCAAATGGCTTATTAATTAGTTTATTTTCCTAACTCTACTGAAAGTCCAGAAATGCATCAAAAATATACTTCATGCACATTGTCTTGCAGCAGAATGATTTTTTAGGGTATCTAGTTCCTTCATACTATCAGAAGCAAAAACCCTCAAAGTAACATTTTTCACTGTAAAAAATTTATAAATTCCACAAAATCCTAAATCAAAAAGAAAAATAAATTCTCCCATCACTGAACTATCCAGAAAATTCAGGTTAAGTACTTTTCAAACATAAACACACATTCTCAGAATACACACACTACACATACACTGCGCACACACATACACACACACGCAGAGAGAGAGAGAGAGAGAGAGAGAGAGAGAGAATTTTTTTGTACTATTTGCCAGATACATGATCTGAATATCGAGACTACTACCTTCTTCACCCACCCACCCCCAACCATGGTAAACAACATTAATTACTGCTTTCCAACTCTTGGTACCAGTAGCTTCATGTCATGTCATTAAATTTATAACATCAAAAAATTACAGAAAACAAATACCAACCAGTTGGAGTCAGTTGGCATGTAAGGTATTCTCTTTCTTTTTTTTAAAGTTAATATATAATGTTCATTTATTTTTTAGAGGGTGTATAAATTAAATTTGGTAGAAGCAATTTGTGAAAATCATACAGAAAGTATTATATTATTTTTAACTAATGAAACATTCATAAAATGTACTACAGAGAGCATATTTAGGAATTAAAACTGTTACTTCCAAAATAGTAAGTCAATACAAATATGGCATAGGAGGAAAATGTTCCAGGTATCAGAGTGGATTAATAGACATATATTATAAATGAGGTGTGTTTATGCTGCAAATAATCTTCATCCTTAATGAATCTTTAAAATTTAACTATACTTACAGTTAAAGAGGTAAGAGGGATACACAGCCCCCTTCTCCAACGTCTACATTTTGTTTATAAAGATTCTAGTTCAACTAGTCAACAAACAACAGCTCAAATCCCGCCTGCCTTCTAATATGTAAATAAAGTTTTATTGGAACATAGCCATGCCTATTTGTTTCATGTTGTCTACTGGTGCTTTCATGCTAACATGGCAGCACTGACAGCCATAAAAAATGATGAGTTAGTGTCCTTTGTAGGGACATGGATGAACCTGGAAACCACCATTCTCAGCAAACTGACACAAGAACAGAAAATAAAACATGGCATGTTCTCACTCATAGGCAGGTAATGAACAATGAGAACACATGGACACAGAGAGGGTAGCATCACACACTGGGGTCTGTGGGGGGTGGAACTTGGGGAGGGACAGCGGTGGGTGGGGAGTTGGGAAGGGATAACATGGGGAGAAATGCCAGATATAGGTGATGGGGAGGAAGGCAGCAAACCACATTGCCATGTGTGTACCTATGCAACAATCTTGCATGTTCTTCACATGCACCCCAAAACCTAAAATGCAATAAAATATATATATATTTTTTAAAATGGCAGCATTGAGTAGTCGTATTAATAACATAGAACATACAGCTTAAAATATTTACTTTCTGGGTCTTTACAAAAAATTTTTGCTGAGCCCTGCTTGTTATTCAGTGGTTGACTACACAATGAGCCAAGGTTAAAAGTCAGCACAATCCCAGGTGGTCCTGATTTCCTCCAGATTCTCTGCTGAAAACTCATCTACTTTGCTCATTTACTTTACTTCCCCTGCATCTAACTCCCCTTCTCACTGTCACTCCAAGCTCTCCCTGCCTTAAGGTTTGACTCCTACTGCTATATGATACCAAGAAATGCTTGAAGATAAATAACTCCCAGGGATGTGCTAAACCATGGTTTTTCTGACCCAGTATAATTCAAATGTATTTGTTTTCTTTTTATAAAATCATAGGTCATCTATTTCTATCCCCATACATCTCCTACTCATTTGCTTCCATTAACAGAAATTATAAAGATAAATGCCAAATTTACGGTTCCAAAATGAAGAGTTCTACATTTTGAAAAAGGATGAGAGATGATATTATTTGAGTTAGACCTTCAAGGACAAGAGGAATTCTGATAAGTACGAGGCACTGGAAAATTATTATAGTCAAGGATAATGGCAAAAACAGAGAATAAAGGCAGGAAGGAGCATATAGTGATCAGAGGCCAAAACAAAACAAAAATCAACAGGCCTGTACATTCTTTAGGACAACTCATTATTACTGTCATTATATACACAAGAAAACAGAGGTTCATCAGAGAGGTTCAGCAGATTGCCTAAGGTCACGTAGCAAAAAATGGATACTCTTGGATTTAATCCTAGCCAGTCCAACTCTAACCGCTATCCCGTGCAGCCTGAGACCAATTGTTGAAGTTACATGTATTGATTATGACAATTTGTACCTGAAAGCAAATGTAAGGGAACCATAAATACCACACCAAGAAGAAAAAAAAATGAAGAGAGAATGAATGAAAGAAAAATGTTTGGCAATGGGAACTTACAAATATGACTTAAATACCCCTAACTTCAATAAAAGGGAAATGAACTATGAAATTATTGAAGGAAGCAGTATATGAAAATGAAGGCATAGATACTCCATTCAAACCTCTTAATATATAAATTTAAATATTCACCCCATTTTAAGTGAATGATTCTGTCAAAAGAATTAATTTTCTGAGCAATGAGGATATTCATTTAGCATGATTCCACCATCTGCAATTTATGAACCAAATTATACTCTTTCAGAAAAAAAAGAGTTGGTACAATGCATTTAAACTACATCAAGAGCAAGTCAAAAATGTTTCCCTAAAATTGAAGAAATCAGCAAGTAAAAGTTAATCGCCTGCACCTTTAGTAGACAGTGACCATTACAGAATAATATATAACAAATGCTTTACCCAAATGGTTTTTCAAACTTTAGCATTTTATTCATATTATGTGAAGTCAAAAGTCCTATTTTTAACTGGAAAGGGGAATTCTCACATCAACAGAGCAGTCAATAGTCTTGGTGTCCCAGAAAAGACCTTTTAAACACATTGTTGTTTCCAAAAGGCTTTGCAGGGATCTTAGGAAAAAATGCCCATCAAAACCTGGCAGGTAACTTAAATGGGGAAAACAGGTCAGACGGACTCTATGCAAAGTGGAGGAACTTCCTCTGTATATGGGAAGTAAAGCTTCTTAATTCCAGCTAAGTGTTGGCATAAAGGAATAGGGACTTACTATTATCAGCTATTCCAATTTTTTGAAAGAAGCTACAACTCCAAATATTTGGATGAATTTTCAAACGGCCACTAAATGAAAATGTTTAAGACACTGAGCAGACTAAAACCACTAAAGAAAATTTGCAGGCTAGGTAGATAAGCAGGCTGCAACTTATCCATTTTGCTCTGGAGCATCTGTCATTTACCAAAGAGTGAAACAAAGCATGAATATACACAAAAGGAAAAACTATTAAGAGAACACCATGGGACTCTTTTATATATAACAGAGATGATCACCTAATTACCAGATTTGTCTTTCTTTCCCTTTTTCCTTCTTTACTCATTGATTCATTCTCTTATTTAACAAATATTTGCTCATTGTCTTTTTGGTATCAAGCTCAGCAGCTGGTGGAAGAAAAAGGAATGTAATCAAATAATTACAGCTACTTAACATGTGCTGGCTAAGATATATACCAAAGTACTGTGAGAGCAAGAATAGGAAGCGTTAACTCTCCCCAGGGAGGTCAGGGAGCCACACTGGATTTAGTAGGTAGCTGTTAGTTTTGCTTGCTCAGCATCCATTTTCTTTCTTTTTTTTTTTTTCTGATGACGTTGACTCAACTTCAATTTGAGAAATATTTTAGTCTGGATAGGTTAGTAAAAGCAATGCAACATTTTATTTCTTGCTCACACTACACATTTTTATTCATGCTACATTTTCTATACAGGATAGAGAGGGCTTCATTTGACCATAAGCACTCAGGGACCTAGGCTGACAAATGTTTTATCTCTTTTAGCTACACCATGTAGAATACATGGCAGATACAGCTAGACCATCTTACACTGGTGCCTCTTTGCTTTAACTCAGACATATCATGGCCTCCTTTTGGTTCAAATAGTCATATGGTCTCATCTCACTTCCTGGAGTCTTAGAAATGTAGGAGAACCTATTACATGCAATCTTGGTGACATGCTCACCAAAATGTCCCACCAGCTCATGATTGAGACATGGACATGTTACCTAAGCAAAGGCAATGAGATAATTTCTTCGAGTTTTGAATCTTCCACTGAATCTCACAGAGTGCAAAACCAGAACCGACCCATTCCAAGGACCCTGCCCATGAAAAGATGGGAATCATTAGTTCCCATAATCTAGATTCATAAATGTTCTTTTATGTGCCTTGAGTGGTTAATTTATTTTTTTGTTCTTTGAGCTACTTATATCTACCTGTATCTACCTTGTATCTTTTCAAAACACTCATTTTATTGCCCAAGTTAGTCAGAGTTATTTATGCAAGCCAAAAATGATTACTGATACCCTGGAAAAAATATACAAAGTAAGTCTTAGAGAATGAGTAATAGTTTGATATGATATGGGATAAGAGCTGGTGTGGGATGAGCATGACATCAAGGACAACAAATGGTCAAAGTAGGAGAAGCAGGTAAAGCCAGGTATGGCTTAAAAAAAGAATGGGTGGATTAAAGCCTGTCAAGATATGGGAAGGATAACTGAAGGCCAAGAAATAGCAACAAGGATTTCTGTATCATCCTAATGAAGTTTAGATTTGACCCTGAAGAGAATATACATGTCCCAGCCAGAGAAGCATGCCTGCAGACAGTGAAGAGCCATAGAAGGCTTTTAAGTAACTGTGACTTCACCATGTTTTTTTCCAATGTTTGGTCTTATTCAGAAAAATTTTGCATAACGTAAAATTTACCAATTTAAAATGCACAATTCAGCAGTTTTTAATATGTTCAGAGTCATGAAACCATCACTACTATCTAATTTTAGAATATTTTTGTCACCCCCAAAGAAAACTCAAACCCATTAGTAGTCACTACCTATTTGCCTAGCCCCTAACAACTATTAGTCTATTTTCTTTCTCTAGAGATCTGCCTATTCTACAAATGGAATCCTACAATATGTAGTCTTTTTCACTGGCTTCTTTCACTTCACATAACATTTTGAAGATTCCTTCATGTTACCCTTCTGTATTCTCAAGTTCTCTCCATGACACCACTGTAGTAGAGTAGTTAGACTTCCTACATAGAGTTCCAAGAACCCAAGTTAGTCCTTTTGAAGGTGAGGTCTGCAACTGGCATAGCGTTGTTTCTTCTGTACTGTACCAGTGATAACAATCACAGAACAATCCAGATACAAGGGGAGGTATAGTGGTCTCAATCTCTTAATTGAGGGAATGTCACAAAATTTGCAGCCCTCTGTGATATGCCTTATATACACGGAGAAAACCAATATTGCTTCAATTCCTCCTCCCTAGCTTTCCATAACTGCCAGTTTCAGGACTAATTTTTCAACCTTCCAGTTCCTATTGCAGTCCTCAAGTGCTGCCAACAAGTTCATGTCTCTGTATGTTGTTTTCATCCAAAGAAGGCCAACTGATGCAGCCTAAGAATTAGAAACTGGTTAGTGAAAAATAGTGAGGGAAATAGGCTTCCTCTCAGGCTTGTAGTTTGGTAGAGTAAAATGACTGTGCTGCCACTGTATGATATATAAAGTGCAGAAGCAAGAGGGTTGAGAATAATATAATGAGTTCTACTTTTGAAAAACAGTCATTTCAACAACCTGTTGGCTATACGGGTGGTGATTGTGACAAAGATTTGAAAATCATAAATACATTGGTGATAACTGAAGCCAACGGCATGGATGAGGTGTATAAAATGAAAAGAGAATTAAGCCAAAGAATGAACCCTTGGTGAAGCAGAAATGAAAGAGGAAATGAATGGGTGAGAGGGGTAGAAATCATGAATGGAAATACTTCTAGCTGGTTTAAGTCTGGGGGAAAGAATCAGGAGAGGGCTGGAGAGTTGAAGATCCAGCAGAAGATAATGGACTCACGGGTTTTCTGTGGGGATAGAAAAAGATGAGATCCAGACTAAAATGGAAACATTTTCACGGAAGGATACTTTCATGATTCCAAGATGGAGGGATGAAGTCATCTGGAGAGTTATTCTTCTTCTGGGGCAGGAAGAGATTGGAGAAAGATGGTTGTGGGGAAAGATGAGTCTGTAAATTAGAAAAAAAAATTGCCGAAGGAGCTCAGTTATTTGTTGTGTTGTTTTGTTTTTCAATCTAGTGGCTGCTATAAAGGGATAGGCAAGGCTATCTGTGGAAATCAGTATGAGGCAGGAACTGATATTGTACATCTCTATCCCCAGCATCATCTTTTCTGTCTTTCTCCCTTTTTCTTCCCAATGTCATGTTTATGCCCTCATTCTAATGCTCTGGCTGAAGATCTCTCTGACACCTGCCTCTATCATACTTTTGGCAAGTGATCCCTTTAAGATGCAATTCCAATTATATGACCACTATACACATATACATGTACACACCTATAGGACTCAAGGAATTGATCTCTTATTCCCTACTGAATTCAGTGCTATAGAATCTACCATCATGTGCCTTCAAGTATCTACATTTTATTCTTAAATATTTTCTATGCCCCAACTGCTATGGTTTGAATGTTTGTGTCCCTCTAAAATTCATGTTGAAACTTAATCCCTAATACAATAGTATTAAGAGGTGAGGCTTTTAGGAGCTGATAGGCCATGAAGGCTCTACACTCATGAATTGATGAATGCCTTATGAAAGGACTTGAGGGACAAGGTCACCCCTTCCTTCCCTTCTACCATGTGAGGACACAGCATTCCTCCCCTCTGGAGGATGCAGCAACGACGTGCCATCTTGGATGCAGAGAGCCCTCACCAGACGTGGAAACTGCCAGCACCTTGATCTTGGACTTGCCCACCTTCAGAACTGTGAGAAATAAATCTCTATTGCTTATAAATTACACTGTCTGTGACATTTTGTTATAGCAGCATAAACAAAGACACCAACTAAAATCAACAATTCATTTTTCCCCAAGCTCCCCCTGTATCTTCTTTCCTCGATAGCTCAGCACTTTCATGTCTTCCACCTGAAGTGCCTCCCCTCCAATTCTACCTTCTTATATGTGGCCATTTCTTAATCTGAAGGCCTATTATGGGGTGGGGAGGGCTATTTGCTTTAAATGTTATATATACAAAAGAACTCACATTTACTTCAAAGTGATTAAATTGATTGATTGTTATTACAATTCTTGATGTTAACAGTATTAATTTCTTATATGTGAATGTTTAAAATATACCTCCATTTCTTATAACCCTACTGGCCATTTTGTTTATTAATATGCTAGGTGCCTCAAAAAATGAAATAGACTTAGGTCTTTCTGGAATTCTGAGAATACATGTTCAAGCTTAACAATAATAATTATTACAAATGTTTAATAACTAACAGTTTTTATACAGTGCCTATTACATGCAGGCATTGTTCTGAGTACTTAATATTTTATTTCTTCCTTCAACAACAGTCCCATGGAGTAGATGCTGTTATAATTTCATTATTATAAAGAAGGAAACTGAGGTTTACTGAGTGACATAGTGTGGATATTTGTCTCTGCCCAAATCTCATGGTGAAATCTAATACCCAATGCTAGAGGTAGGGCCTTGTGGAAGTTGTTTGTATCATGAGGGCAGATCCCTCATGGCTTGATGCTGTCTTCGAGATAGTGAGTTCTCATGAAATCTGGTCAATTAAAGTGTGCAGCACTTCTCTACCCCTTTCTCAACCCCACACCCTCTCTCCTTCTTGCTCCTGCTTTCACTATGTGAGACACCTACTCCCCATTCACATTCTGCCACAAGTAAAAGCTTCCTGAAGCCTTCCCAGAAGCAGATGGCACTAAGTTTCCTATACAGCTTGCAGTGAGCCAAGTAAACCTCTTTACTTATAAATTGCCCAATCTCAGGTATTTATTTGCAGAAATGCAAGAATGGCCTAATATGTTGAACATAGGTAGAATAGTCCAGGTTATACAACTCAGATGCCATCTATTCATAGGTTTTTTTAAAATTCTGCTAAATAATAAGTCCTCTCTTTTTTCTTTGAATCCCCACAGCAAATGTTTATGTTATAAGATTCTCTTTATTTTGTATTATAGCTTTGTAAAAACATGACAAATCCCCAAAGTAGTCTGATAGTTTCTTAAAATTAGGAATTGAGGCAAAACTTTTTTTTTTTTTTGAACCCCACTGTCAACGCTGAGCTTTGCACACGATAGGACTTCAATATATCTACCACATTATTTGGGAGAATTACAGTTACTTAATCACAATTAGCTTTCAAACCAATTCAACATGTATGTAGGAAAGTGCAGGTCGATGTTAGTGTAATTACCAGTATAGTAAATCAATAAGTACTGAAAGCATTACCTCCATAAAGAATATGAGTCCAGTAATGATAAGTAATGGAGAAAAATCTTATGTTTGTTCTTACAGACATTTTCTCTCATTCTCCATTCCTTTCCACCTATACTTAACCAGCTTCTGGTAGTCTTTTATTCTTTTTCCTTTGACATTATATGTTTCAGCACTTGTTGAGTGATGAAAATAATATGTAAAAATGTCCTTGCTCTTGCATTTTTGATTCTAAAACTGACAGAAATAAACCAAAAAAGTAAATGACTTAATGGTAATCTGTTAGAAATAATGAAATTTGTTATATGTTCTCCTATAAAATATAGATCACATTACTCTTTATTCTCCCCTAACTTTTTGTAATTTTTTATGTCCTCTTAGAAATCATATTCTATGTTCTTCTCTTTCTTTTCCTCTCACTACCTGGGTGCTTCTTTCTTACCTTTCTTCCTTTCCCTCTGTCTTTCTTATTTTCTAAAATCATTTAGGGTTTCCTGTGAAAATCTAAAGGACTTAATAAAGAAAATTTTGAAAAAGAATTAACTCTACAACTTGCAAAAAAAATATTTTTCATGTCACCACCACAACTTGGAATACTGAGATGTACATTATTCTCTTTATGGTAATTATAGCCTTGATGTAGATTTTTTATAACACATATTTTAGTCATACACTTCCAAATTTAAATCTAAAAATTCAAAAGCATCTTAATATAAAAGTCCTTGACAACTGGTCACAATAATTCTCATTTGACATGAATAATTTATTCATTTTTTTGTTGGAGGTATTGGGCCATTATTTTTCTATTCACAATTTAACACTGGATAGTCCCTATAGCCTTCAAGATAGCCACAATTTTGTTTATGTTATTATTTAATATATTGTAAAATGTTAACCAAAGCTTCATTGCACTTGTTCATTTTGTAAATTAATAAAATGTTTTCCTTGTATAGCCTTTGGGTGCACAGACCATAAGCAAGCAAAATAATAAATTGATAGGAATAAAATATATCTGGTTCTCATTACAGCTTGAGTACTATGTAACTAGAACCCTTCTGCCTTTGCCACAACTTTTCATGAAGTACAAAAAAAAAAAAAAAAAAAAGTCTTGGCCCCACCAGTGTACATCTAACTCATCTTCCTTTGGAGGTTGAAAAGACTTAGGGATGCAGTCAGATGTTGTCAAATTTAAATGTGTGGAAAAGAAATTTAAAAATAATAATCCAGGAACTATGTGTAACACCACATAATTTACACAGCAATTTCACATATATTATCTCATATCTCATTTCAAGGAAAGCATGAAGCATGTCCCACCTTCTTATAAAAATGGGGAGAGAGGACACTCTTGGGAAGAAACCCAAATTAAGACATAAGGAAGTTTGGCAATGTTTCTAAAATTGTGCCTAGATCTAAAGGAAGTAGGGCACTATTTTTATATGCATACTTAATACATGCCCATTTTAAAACCCTAAAATATAGTTAAGAGCCATCAGTTAAGATCAGCTTCAGGCTGCACATAACAAAACAAAACAAAAATCTAGACTAATCATGACTTAAACAAGATAGAAGTTTATTTTTCTCCACAGTCCTGGGCTAGAACAGCAGCTCTTCCAAATCCTCTAGAACTCCTGCTATGTTATTCCAATACAGAGGCTTTATCTTCATTGCAAGACATGATTGCTTGATTCCCAGCTATTATGTCAGAGCTCCAAGCCACAGAAGGGAGGAAGAGAAAACAGAAAATAGGCAAGCCCTGTGTAAAGAGACTTCTGAAATATACAATATTTCTCCTTGTACTTTATTAACTAAATCTTAAATATACAGCAACCCCGCTTGCAAGAGAGGTATGGAAATGTGGTATTTTAACTGGTTGGAAATAAACCCACTAAGTTAAAGTGGTACCCACCTACTCAGTGGGTAAGGTAAGCCCACCCACTAAGTAGGTATGGGGTAGGCAGGTGGCAGACTTTGCTATAAGAAAGGATGGAAAAAGAGAGGTGAGAAGAGAGGTAAGAATAAAAGCTACAAGCTCAAATTCTTTATTACCCCAGGGATTAATTTCTAGCAGTCCTCAAGATTTCCATCAATAAAACTTTAAAATTTGACTTGCTGATAATTTGGAAAATTATCTGAATAATATGCTAACATAACAAAACATTGATGATGGCATTGTGGGATTAGTAGTAGCAGCAGTAGTAATATTAATAGCAGTAGTACTGGTAGTAGGCTTTTTGTCACTCAATACGTATTCCCAAAACTATGTAAAACTTGTTATCTTTTTATAATGAAACTATGCTTCTATTTGAATAAACATATACTTTTATTCTCAATGCTTTTCTGAGTTTTGTTCTAAGTATTTATAATTGATTAAACCTCAAAAAGTTGATGAACATTCATACTGTAACTAATGGGATTGAAACAGCCTTTTAAAGGCTAAGGTAGTTGGTATAGCTTGTGTTTGAGAAGATTAAACTTGAGGTTGAGTTTAAACTTGGGCTCTATCACTGAAGAGCTATTATGTGACCTTTCACCCTCAGTTATTCACTCTCTAAGCCTCAGTTTCCGGAATTATAACACAGAGAAGACAAACAACCCAAGAATATTTAACTTGCAATGCTACAGTGAGGGTTAAATAAAATAATGCATAAAATACATATGATTTGGTAAGTGTTCATAAAAATCTTTTTTCAAGATCTTCTAAACAAAGTACTAAAGACTAATCAGAGATTACTTTTTTTTTTTTTTTTTTTTTTTTTGACAGAATCTGGCTCCAACAGCAGGCTGGAGTGCAGTGGCGCGATCCCCACTGACTGCAACTTCCGTTTTCCGGTTTCAAGCAATTATCCTGCCTCAGCGTTCCGAGTAGCTGGGACGACAGGCACGCACCACCACCCCCGGCTAATTTTTTGTACTTTTAGTAGAGATGGGGTTTCAACTGTTGACCGGGATGGTCTCGATCTCTTGACCTCGTGATCCGCCCACCTCGGCCTCCCAAAGTGCTGGAATTACAGGCGTGAGCCACCACTCCCGGTGAGATTACTTTTTGAAAACAGAATAATTCTAAGGGCAAAATATCCCTGAATAATGTGGTAGTATACATAGAGTTTACAAAAAAAACTGTAAAGATAAATACAGTTTTTAGTTTGATGTTAACGACCTGGGGAAAATGTGGTTCATCAGATAATGCTTTCAGGAAAAAATACGAATATGTGTTCCCTATAGCTAATAATAAATGGTTCTCAAAACAACAGAAATTAAATATTGTCTAACCTAAGAATAGTTCCAAAATATCAATAACTTGTTTTTAATTTATGAATGTGGTATAATTAATAATCTATCAAATTTTATTTTTTGGAAACCAGATTTTCTAAATTACCAACATCAGAATGAAG
Source organism: Cacajao melanocephalus (assembly GCA_963573385.1). Taxonomy (NCBI): domain Eukaryota; kingdom Metazoa; phylum Chordata; class Mammalia; order Primates; family Pitheciidae; genus Cacajao; species Cacajao melanocephalus. The sequence goes on along the minus strand of CAUYLG010024499.1, from coordinate 63,684 downwards.
AAGCAGAAAATCTTGAGTCTGAACTAAATCCAGACTCAGAGATTATTTCTCAATCTTTTCTTATTCACCTGACTTGAATGATTGTGGTCTCTTCGTCACCACTTTATATCATATATTTGTGAATTAACTTTTCTCAAAGAAATACTTACGGCCGGGTGCAGTGGCTCACACCTGTATTCCCAGTGCTTTGGCGGGCCTAGGCTGGAGAATCACTTGAGGCCAGAAGTTTGAGACTAGCCTTAGCAATATGGCAAGGCCCCATTTCTACACATTTTTTTTTAATTAGCCAGATTTGGTGGTGTGTACCTGTAGTTCCGACTACTCAGGATACTGATGCAGGAGGATCACTTGAGCCCAGGAGTTTGAGGCTGTAGTAAGCTATGATCACCCCACTAGGTGCCCAAGAGACACGGAAGGAAGGAAGGAAGGAAGGAAGGGAGGAAGGGTGGGAGGGAGGGAGGGAGGGAAAGAAAAGAAAGAAAAGAAAAGAGAAAAAAGAAAAGAAAAGAGGCTTTAAACCCCTTTGTAATTGTCAACCCTTTGGTAATTGGGTAAATGGTCCAGTAAATGTCTCTTTCAAAATCAGCCTATGCACAGGTATTTCAAGCTGTGTAAATGTGTGTTGGGTATCTCTGAGGGGGCTGCAGTGCTCTCAACCTTCTTCATCAATTATCTAGGTTTCCCCTCTTCTTCATGTCCCTTACTTAAAGCGTATCCTCTTGTCTTTCTTTTTTTTAAGCTGCTTCTTTTCTTTTTGTCTTAGACAGCTTCAATTACTGCCTCCTATGGGTAACATCCAGAAAATCAAGTTTTTGGAAAGCTAAATAATATATATACATTCATTTAAGAACACACAATAAGTACTTATTAAAAATGTACTGCAAATACTAAATATTCACAAATAAAAGACAGTATCCTCAAGGAGTCTACAATTTTGCAACCAACAGACACTTGGCATCACTGATAAACCCAGGCTATCATGCAAGCTTTATCCTATAGGCGGAGTTTCTGAGCTACTTGTGGAGCAAAAGGCTTTTGAAGAAGGATGAAACATCTAATCCCATTACATTCTTTGTGGCTTCAGCCTAACTGGATTGTAAGATCCTTGAAGTTCAGATAAATGTATTTTTGTTTGTTTGTTTGTTTGTTTTTGTTTTGTTTTGAAACGGAGTCTCACTCTGTTGCCCAGCCTGCCAGGCTGGAGACCAGTGACTTGATCTCAGCTCACTGCAACCTCCACCTCCCAGACTCAAGTGATTCTCCTGCCTCAGCCTCCTGAGTAGCTGGGATTACAGGCATGCACCACCAGGCCCAGCTAATTTTTAGTAGAGACCAGGTTTTGGCCTGTTTATCAGTCTGGTTTCCACCTTGGCTTCCCAAAGTGCTGGGATTACAGGTTATTATTATTATTTTTTTAATCTTCTATTCTGCCAAGAGAGTTAGAGGTATATGCTTGCTTGCTGAATAAAGGAAACTATTCAGACTTGCTGATGCTGAGGCTGTAACATCCCTAAGTGCAAATGATTTTGTTAATTTGTCCAAAGGGCAAATTGTAACTTTTTAATATTAGCCATTTGCATCTCAGTATGGATTAATTAGATCTTTTCCTTAGATTGGGAAGTTGTGCACAGCAAACAATTTATGGAGTAGAAAGAAATCATGAAAACACATGAAACATGCAGATGTCATTAATCCTTAAGACTTGAAGAAATCACAGAAAGTGATGGCTGGGGGTCCTGGAAGATAAAGTTTGTCAAAGAACTCCTACTCTGATTAAAACAGGACTTTGCCTACACCGGGACCTTACCTTATGCTTCAGAACTGAGCACTGCCAGCACACAAAACCATCCAAAATACAGTTTTTATTTTTAAATGTAGTCTTTAACAATAAGTTAACCACTGAAAGGGGCTTCAAATACCAAATATTCAAGACTAAATGGTAGCATAAGAAATGTTTTAGTAATCAAGTTGTAAAGGATTAGATATTACTCTTAATCAGAAAGATGTGGTGTGGTTATGAAAATATCAAGTAATTAACTGAATTTTCCTAATTGTAATCACCTCTTAAATTAACAAAAAAGGATATCAGTGTTCCTTTCTATTTTTTAAAATACAAGGTTTAAGAGTGATGATAAAATACTGATTAATTCTTTTGTTTTAAAACAATTAGATTAAAATATTGTTTGAAGTTATTCATTTTACCCAATTGACATTTTAATGTATAAATATAATTACAGACTCTTTAAGAATGCTTAATTTTTGCCTTGATATATATGTTTGCAATTGTGTGTTTGAAAGAGAATCGTAAAATGTAAAACTTTATGTTTAATCACCAGTGTCAAAAATTATTAGGTAATAACCACCAGAGAAGAGAACGTGGTAAAAGATACAAAGGCCCATATCTAAGACATAATTTTTCTAATAGTTTCTGCGATTTTAAGATGTCATGGCGTCATATGAAGGTTAACAGGTCAGATACCAAATGGACTTTTTAAAAAATGTTAAGTGATCAATTTGCACTCATAAAAGGGTTAAGATTACTGGAAACTAAAGTCCTCTTTGATCATCATCTAGGCACATCACTGGCTACAGAACAATATAATTGGCTTCTCCTGAGTCTTCAACTTGCTGAGCAAAAGTAGATCAGAGTACTTGCTAAAAAGAAGATGGCCCCCAAATTGGGAGCAGAATATACATTAGTGTCAAAACTAGAATTTTGACACTAGAAAATATTGTTTGAACATCTGCGTCATTAATCCTTGTTGTCCTGCTCTTGTTTCTCACTGTCACCCCAATCACAGTCCTCCTTTCCCCACTATGAGAAGCAGCACAATGCCAGGGTATCACGGCTGTGAGGTTGCATCAAGGAAAGAGAACAGTCTTTTGACAAAGCTGATTTGTTTTGTAAATTGCATTTTTTACTGTTGAAAGCTTTGGCTAAGACTGAGTTCTAAATCTATTATGATTGCAAATATAATATATTTTATTCAGCCTGTGTCTACATGCTGACAAACAAAACTTTTGGGTAGGAATAAATAAGAAAAAAGACATGTTTTGAGTTTCCTAACAGTAGAACTACATTTTCCCAACAAAATATGACACCTAATTTTTTTAAATGCATGATGAGTGTTTTTAAATTTTTCAGAAGTGTTTTTTTTTGTTAAAAAACACTTTACAGGGAATATTTTTATAAAGTTAAAGTTAGTTTTCATCAAACTGTGAAAAGCTTCTGCACAGCATAGAAACCAAACAACAAAGTGAAGAGATAACCTATGAAATGGAAGAAATTATTTATAAATGATACATCTGATAAAGGGTTAATATCAGAAATATATAAGGAACTCAAACATAACAACAGGAAAAATGCAAATAACCCAAGTTAAAAATGGGCAAAGGATCTGAATAGACAATTTCCCAAAGAAGATATACATATGGCCAACAGGTGTTTAAAAAACTGCCAAACATCATAATCATCAGAGAAAAACAAGTGAAAAACACAATGAGCTAACACCTCACCCCTGTTAGGATGTCTATTATAAAAAAGTCAGAAGATAAGTGTAGGAGAAGACATGGAGAAAAGGCCATTATAGAGAACAGTATAGACGTTCCTCCAAAAGTTAAAAATAAAACTACCATATAATCTAGCAATCCCATTACTGCCTATATATCCAAAGGATGTGAAATCAGGTCAAGGAGATATCTCGACATAAGATATCTGTTTATTGCGCCACTATGTACAATATGACAACAGAAGTGCCCATCCATGGACGAATGGATAAAGAAAATGTGGTATGTATACATAATGGAATAATATTCAGCTGTCATAAAAAGGCTGTCATTTGTAGGATCCATTTGACAACATGGATGAACTGGAAGGACATTATGTTATGTGAAATCACCCAGCCACAAGAAAGACAAATACAGGATCATCTGATTCATATATAAATGAAGTGTTAAAAAAAAAAAAGCCAGACTCAAAGAAACAGTAAAATGCTGGTTACCAGAGGCGTAAGTGTTGGAGAGTTTGAGGAGATGTTGGTCAAAGGACACAAAATTTCACTTACACAAGAGAAATAAAGTCAAGCAATCTATGGCACATCATGGTGACTATAGTTAATAATAACATATCATTATACTTGAAAATTACTAAGAGAGTCTATCTTTAATTGTTCTTACCACAAAAAAATGAGGTAATTCATATGTTAAATAGCTCAATTTAGCCATTCCACAATGTGTACGTATATCAGAACATTATGTTGTACATCATAAATATCTATAGTTTTTACTTGTCAAATAAAAAATAAAATAAATAAAAACTTTTTTGAATATGTAAGCACTTTTTAATTTTTTTAAGTGGTATAGATTTTATCCAAAATCAGGATAAGCAATGTTAAGGAATCACAGTAAATGGAGAATACTTTTGCACTGTGCAACTACCTTCCATCATTAGACTAAGTATCTCTCATTCATTTTCGGTCACGTTATGATAAAGGCTTAGTCTGGATAGTGTCAAAATATCCAGATGCAAATGAAACAAGCCACGCAACCAGGCTGCTTTGCTTAGCAGCTACCCAGTTTCTTGGGTCTGGAGGCATCCAGATGATTGTCTGAAATGTTCATGTTGCATCTGGTTGTTTTAGCATTGTGTAGCACAACAGAAGACAAAGTGCTACATTTTACAGCTGTTAGGGTAACACCCTTTTTTTCTTCTTATGCTTCACAGAAATAATCTGCTTTTACAGGCTAATTTTTATATGAAATTATACAATAGAATCTGAAAGCCCAGAAAATAGGAATCCTATTCAGAGCCAGAGGGCAGAGCATTTTGGGAGTAACAATTCCAGTAAAGACTGTGGGTGGGAGAGGTAATGGAAGTCATAGTTCATTCAGAATGCCCAGGTAAAAGATAATCTAATAGATATGACAGATTTGATGGAAAAGTTGAAAAAGAAGAAGGAGGAATTATTAGAAAACTATATAAGTCAAAATAATGGGGATTTATTTATGCTGGAGGTAGAACAGAAGAAAAGTAATTATAGTATATTACTTAGTGCTAAAGCAACAATAAATGCTACAGATTTAGCTAAGTAAACTAAACTAAAAATATATATAGATATATGTATGACTTTATATATAAATATGTGTGTATATATATATTATATATATAAGTTCCACTGAGATTTATCTAGACTGTTGAATCTTTGAAAATGTTAATGACTTTATATTAAAGCTAATGTTTATTTTTAAAGTCTCAAACAAGAACATCTCTTCTCTCTGAAAATATGGGCATTTTGAAAGTCGTTTAGTGGAGAAGTGTGGCACAATTTCTTCAGAGCTTTGCCTTATGATTTTCTACCTGTACCTGAGTCATGTTGATTAACTTTTGTCCTTCTTCCTTTCCCCAACTACAAAATAAAAACAAATCCTTTTCCTTTGCCTGCCCCAAGTTCTCTTATTCTTTCCAATCTGACAAGCAGTTTCAAATATATTAAAAGCTAAGAAATGTTCTCAGTTGCAGGAAATTGAAACCATCAGGCTTTTACTATAAAATATCACACAGAGACAATTATCTTGTTTAGGATAAAATTATCTGATTTAAGTCAGATAAGTTACACTATTATACCTTATTCACAATGTAATAGAGTATATCTCTATTTTTTAAAATTCATCATCAAACTTCTCTTTTCTAATTCATGTGAATTCATGAAACATTCCTATGACTTGGAGTGTATCCATTTAAAGGACATTTTAAAGAAAACACTAAAAAAAGACATAGAAACATTAGGCATGTTTAACTTCTCAATTGAGAAAAAATGTTAAATATATGAAAATAAAATTCCACTGATATAAATATTTTTTTATGTAAAAGATGGTTTGTTCTTAGGAAAACATATTAATTACTTGCTCTTCTTGGATATATTTTCTTTCTCCCACCTCTAACTTAATTGAGGTATGATCAGCAAATAAAAATTGTATATATTTAAAGTGTACAACATGCTTCTTTTGATAAACATATACAATCTAAAATGACTACCGTAATCTAACATATCCATCAACTCACTTACTTACCTTGTGTGTGTGTGTGTGTGTGTGTGTGTGTGTGAAGAATACTTGAGATCTACTCCTTCCACAAATTTCAAGTGTACAATACATTATTAACTAGAGTCACCATGCTGTGCAATAGGTCTATAGAACTTATCCATCTTGTAACTGAAAGTTTGTACCCTTTGACCAGCATCTCATTTTTTCCAACCTCAGCCTATGGTAACCAACATTCTACTATCTATTTCTATAAGCTCAACTTACATTTTTAGATTTCACATGTAAGTGAGATCATGCAGTATTTTTCTATCTTTATTTGGCTTATTTCACTTAGTATAATGTCCTCTAGGTTCATCCATGTTTTTGCTAATGGCAGAATTTTCTTCCTTTTTAAGACTGAATGGTATTCTACTGTGTATATATACCACATTTTCTTTATCCATTCATCTATTCACAAGTTGATTCTATACCTTGGATATTGTGAAAGTGCTATGATAAACATGAGGGTGAAGATATTTCCTTGACATACTGATTTCACATCCTTTAGATATATACTGAGTAGTGGAATTGCTGGATCATATGGTAGTTTTATTTTTAACTTTTTGAGGAACCACCATACTCTTTTCCATAATGGCTGTACCAATTTACATTCCCACAAACAGTGTACAACAGTTCACTTTTCTCCACATCCTGTCCAATGCTTGTTATCTTTTGACTCTTTGATAATAGCCATCCTAACAAGAGTGAGATGATATCTCACAATGGTTTTGATTTTTATTTCCCTAAGGATTAGTGAGGTTGGACATTTTTTATGCAACATTTGGCCATATGTATGTCTTCTTTGAGAAAATGTCTACTTAGGTCCTTTGCCCATTTTTAACTTGGACTATTTGTATTTTTGCTGTTGAGTTGTTGAATTCCTTATATATTTTCAAGATTAACCCTTTGTATTAGTTAGGATTGCAGAGAAGCACAACCTATAGGATACGTATAAGTATGTAAGAGAAGATCTATTATGAGAATTCACTAATGTGATTATGGAGGACAAGAGGTCTCAAAATACACCATCTGCAATCTGGAGAACCAGGAGAGCAAATTGTATAATTCAGTTTTAGTCCAAAGGCCTGAGAAAGAGGGGTGGGGGTGGTGAGGAACAAATGGTGCTCGTGCAAATACTGGAGTCAAAGACCTGAGAACCAGGAGCTCTGATATCTGAAGGCAGTAGATGGATATTCCAGTTGAAGAAGAAGAGAGATTTCATCCTTCCTCTGCCTTTTTATTCTATTCTAACCCTCAATGGATTGGATGGTGCTCACCCACATTGATGAGGGAAGATCTATACTCAATTTATTGATTCAACTGCTAATCTCTACCCAAAGCATCATCACAGACAAATCAGGATATAAAGTTTTACCAGCTATCTGGGCATCTTATAGCCCAGTCAAGTTGACATATAAAATTAATCATCACAAGTCTACCCCTTATGAACTTGGCACCCCTCTCCTCAAACCACACTTGACCTCTAAATAAACACAATAACAAGGCCATAATACCACCTATCATGATACAACTATCCTACATATAATTGAAAACACACTAATCTTTTCCCCAAAAGATGAGGTAAAGTCTGTGAATGATGTTTACCCTTTTCTTGATATGTCATAACTTATATACAATGATGTAAAATTAACAATATTTAAATACTGATATAAACTCAATACATCTTATGTTACATGATACCAGAATAAGAGAGGAATGAAAACAAATATATCTGCTTAATGTATGTATACAGCCACACAAATGTTTATAATAAACTAAGAAGGAAATATGCATTACAATTACAATCATCATTTCTGCCGCTGTTCAGGTGGTCATAGCTGTTATTTATAACTACATCCCTCTACTGTCCATTATGTATTCCCTTTGTCTTCAGAAAAAAATGTCAGCTGGTCACAACTGTACCCTGGCTGGATGACACAAATTTTTATTCCTGAAAGGTTTGGGCTATTTGTGGTACTGCCTGGATTGGGTTGCTGCAGTGTTCTATTAATCAGGACAAGGTAATATTAAAAGACTCACTAAGGAAATCTCCTGTATTCCAGACATATTATTCTTACCTCCATATGGAGTAGTAGTCCAGTTTTCCCCTTGGTAGTCTGGATCAGTCACTTCAGCCAATACCATAGCTGTTGGTCTGTTGACTCAGAGGCATAAAAAGACCAAGTGCAGTGGAATCATTTGTTTGTGCTGTTTTGTTTTTGTTCTTGTTTTTAGAGATGGGGGTCTCACTCTCTCACCCAGGTTGGGAGTGCTGTGGCACAATCACAGCTCACAATAGCCTCAAACTCCTGAGCTCAAGGAATCCATCTCAGACTCCTGAGTAGCTGGGACCAGGACTACAGGCACATGCACCACCATGCCCAGGTTTTTTTTTTTTTTTTCTTATAGAGCCAGGTTCTTGCCATCTTGCCCAGGCTGGTCTTGTACTTTGAAATCCTGAGCTCAAGCAAACCTCTTGCCTCAGCCTCCCAGAGGCTGGAAATACACCTGTCTAGCCTCCCAGAGGCTAGACAGGTGTGAGCCACCACACCTGTCTGCTGGAATCATTATTGTGTCTGCTGCTGGTAGCAAGCCTCCCTCTTGAACTAAGACCCCTACGTCATCAGCGCACAAAGTCATGGGAACAGGAAGCAAAAACAAAGCACAAAGTCATGGGAACAGGAAGCAAAAATATTGCTAGTAAGTCAGTAAAAGTAATTGTGAAGAGTACCACTCCCATTTCCACCCCTTGATTCCTGAAGATACAGTACCACATATTGGACACTGATTCAGAGAATATACAGCCTCCTAGAGAACCTTGCCGTAGACCTGCAAGGTATTTACACCTAGCTGGCACCATAACTGCATCTTCAAAAGGCCATTCTATAGTTCCATCAGGCAACTTGCCCCAGGAAGGTGAGGAACATGATGAGACCAATAAATTTAATGAGGATGTGTCCATTGCCTCATTTTTTTGTTGTGAATTGAGTTCCTTGGTTAGAAGCAATGCTGTATGAAATACCGTGATGGTGATTAAGGCATTCTGTAAATCCACAAATTGTAGTTGTGGCATAAGTACTGCATGTAGGGAAAGCAAACCCATATCCAGAGTAAGTTTCTATTTCAGGAAGAACAAAATGCTACCCCTTCCATGATGGAAGTGGTCCAATGTAATCAACTGATTGCACTGGGGAATGATGCCGTCTAGGATGCTCAGTGTTGGTCTCTGCTACTGACTGATGGACACTCAGGGGTGGCTGTAGCCAGGTTGACCTCGGTGAGTGGGATGGAAGTCCATGTTGCTAAGCTCATGCACAACCCCCATCCCTGCTACTATGGCTGCTTTGTTCATGAGCCCACTGGGTGATAACAGGAGTGGCTGGGGAAGGAAGCCAACTTTTACCCACAGAAAGGGCCATTGTATCCACTTGATTATTAAAATTCTCCTCTACTGATACCACCCTTTGGTGACACAAGACACAAATATATTCGTATTTTTTGCCTATTCAGAGAGGGCTATCCACACACCTCTTTCCCAGATTTCTTGGTCCTCAATTTTTCAATCATATTCTTTTCAAGTCCCTGACATCCAGCCAAACCATTGGCTACAGTCCATGAATTATTAAATAATTGTACATATGGCTGTTTCTCCTTCCAAGCAAAGTGCACAACCAGAGGCACTCCCTAACGTTCCATCCACTGGAAAGATTTGTCTTTACCACTGTCCTTTAGGGATGTCCCAGGGAAGAACTGAAATGCTGTAGCTGTCCACTTTCAAGTTGTGCCTGCATGTCTGGCAGAACCATCTATATACCACACCCAAGTCTTCTCTTTATTAATTCATCATTGAGAACTCCCCATGAGGCTATAGGTGCAGGCTGGGAGAGAGAACACAGTGTAGCAGGAGTGGTGACCATGGACATTTGGGCCACTTCTTCACGTAACCTACTTGTGCTTTCAGGGCCTGCTAAGGGTGAATCACATGTATACTACTTCCACTTAATGGAGTATTGCTGTGTAAACATAACTTTGTGGCTTCTTGGGTCAAATAAAACCCAGTTCCTAATGGGCAGGTCAGGTCACATTGGTATCACAGTCATCACATCCCTGATCAGATAGATGATTTGCAAATATTTTCTCCCATTCAGTAGGTTGCCTTACTGTAATTGTTTCTTTTACTGTGCAGAAAAACTCTTTCATTTGATGTAGTTCCTTTATTTTTGCTTTTGTTGCCTGTGCTTTTGGTGTCAAATTGGATTTTTTTTTTTAAGAATAAGAATGAGAATCCCATTTATTTAATGGATTAAGTTATGTCATCAATTATAGGCTCAGCATTGTATTCACATCTGTGGATGAAATATAAAGAATTATAAAAACATCCTCCTTACCATTGATTGATTTATGAGTTGATGAGGGCAGGATTACTATACTTTAATGTATAAGACTTGGTTTGAATTAACAAGTTATTTAGCCTTTCTGAGTCTTAGATTCCTTGCATTTAAAATGTGAACAATTATAGCTGCTCATATCACTGTGTTAGTTAGAATTCTCAAGCATTAGTGACCAAAATGGAATTTTTTTTTTACATTACCAGAAGTCACTTTATTCCGATGTTCCTAAGGGTTCCTGGGTTCATTCAAGGTTCCAGATCCTCTGTGATTTAACTGGCATTTGCATCATAGTTCTTTTCTAGAAGCAGGTCAACAGACTTCTCATTTGATTTCATTGGTCAAAGCTGATACTTAAGCCTATCCCAAGACCAATAACAGCAAAATGAAATTGCTGTAATACAACTAAACCATTCATTATTCCTCCTGTGAAGCTGGGGTAGAGGCCATCCTTCCCTGAGTTTAAGGTGTCATCACCCACTAACTGAAAAAATTAGCGTTCTATTAACAAGTAAGAAACCAGGACAGGCAACCAACAAGCAATGTCCACTATGATCATAAAATTGTATAAAGAACTACAATATTAAATAAGTTAAGGCAAAATTATTTTCCTAACTCCAATATGTTGTCGATGTATTGTTACTGTTGTGGTTATTGTTGACAAAGATGATATATTTATTACTGTCACTTAACATGGAAATCTGCATTTACAACCAAAATTATATGTTCAACTTGTCCATTACCACTCCACCCCTCTTTGCATCTACACACAACTACTCAACTTAAGGGCACTTTATCCACATAAGAAGTGTTCCTTCCACGTTCTGAAAGCAGCCTAGAAAATGTTATTTATTATTGCCATAATTTCTATTAATCTATAGCAGGTCTGCTTTTATAAATCAATTTTTGTCATGCTAATTTGATTAGATACTTTTCCTGGGATCTGACGCACAGGGCTTGGAACGGAAGAATTAAATATATAAAATACCATCAAAACCAAATGAAAATAGAAAAATTTTATCCAGACGTGGTTTCTTCATTGACATAATACCAATGTAGTTTCCAATTGTGCTTCCTATTTAGTTATAGACTTTGTGGCAAAACTTCATTTACCTTCTTCTCCTCATTATGTATTTGATGCCTACTTCTAAGACAATGTGTTGCACAGCCACCATCTGTAAGTACATAGAAAAAGAAAACAAATTAAATGCATGTCTGGCAGAAGTAAAACTGATATAAAATTCAAGCAAAGAGTTAAAACACGTTTAAAAAATGAGGGGAAGTGTTGAAGAATTTGTTAAAAAATCTTTAAGTATAAAAAAGATATATGAATGAAAGAAAAAATTGACATTTTAATTTACTCAAGTCAAAGACTTTTTACTTAAATAAGATTGTTTTGGTAAGAGGTTTTGCAAGGTACTTACATCAGACAGAGTAATCAATCTGCTCAGAATGTATTAGCTAGATAACCTTAGTTGTTACAGCAAACAAACTAATAAACGGATGGCTTGAAAATGACAGAACATTATCTCATGCTCATGCAAAGCCCAAAGTAGCTCAGACTGGTGAGTGATGTTTTTCCAATCAATGACTCAAGCACCCGGGGCTCCCTCCACCTTGTGGTTCTATCATCTTTAAGATGTGTCTTCCAAGTGACCATCAGAGGTTCCTCATGTCACAGAAGGGTAACAATCAGGAAGCAATGAGCATGAGAAGATTTTTATAGGCCAGTCCTGAAAGAAACAGAATAATTTACTTGGATGTCCACCTGACCACTTAGGCTTCTTTACCACATATATAATTAAAACTTTTACATTAACCTTGTTTATCTAAAAAATTTCAAGCTAAAATTTAATATTTATGTAAAATTAAATTTATTTGTATTATATAATATAGATCTTCATAGCTATAGCAATACTTAGTATAAAGAAAATTTTGAAATGAATAGCTATAATAATGGTAACTCTTGAGGAGTCATTACTATACTCCACATACTATGCTAAGGGCAGTAGAGAGATAAATCATCTAAACTTCACAGAATATTCCATGAAATAGATACTATTATTACCGTCACCATAACTTAGAAGGGGAAATTGGAGCATAAGAAAATTCAGCTAACGGCCAGGAGCACTGGTTCACATCTGTAATTCCAGCACTTTCGGAGGCTGAGGCAGGTAAATCACTTGAGGTCAGGAGTTCGAGACCAACCTGGCCAACATGGAGAAACCCTGTGTCTATTAAAACTACAAAAATTAGCCTGGTATGGTGGCGGGCTCCTGTAATCCAGCTATTCAGGAGGCTGAGGCAGGAGAATCGCTTGAACCCAGGAGGTGGCAGCTGCAGTGAGCAGAGATCATGCCACTGCACTCTAGCCTGGGCAAAAGCATGAGACTCCATCTCAAAAAAAAAAAAAAAATTTAGCTAACTTGCCCAATGTGGTGGGTGATGCGCTGTAAATAAATAGTAAGACTTGAATGCATGAAATAAGAGGACTTGAATGCACGAAACAGTATGATATGAATGCAGGAAAAAGTTGCCATTGCAATTAAACCAAAAGATTGTCAACCTAAAGTTTTGCAATTATCAGCTTCAAATTCCAGTTATAGAAATCATTTTCTTGTGTTCAAAAATCTTCCAAACAAATTCTTACATAAGCATGGTGCATTAAAAGTACCATTTTTATATTCCAGGTAACTTACCTGCTTGAGATAATGTGATGGGGGCAAAAATGATTAATAAATCAAATTGTCTTTTTGTCCCCTTTATCCAATACCACCATCCTCTTCCTCGCCACCTGGGCATTGCCAACACAGCACTTTCCACTACTATGTTCATCCTTATTCTATATCTGAGGGTAGTTGGTAGAATGAAAACTCAAGAAGTTATAGGGAATTAGCTCTTGGTAGAGAGAAAAAAAAATACAGAACAAAAGCTAGGTGGGAGATTAGGAAGAAAACACCTTAGTTGATGTGGTGAGTAGAAAAAAAATTGATAGAGTTGAGAATAGACCAGAAGAGAGTTAATAGCCTATTTGAGACAAAAAGAGAAATAAAACCAAGGAAACAGAGGCAAGAAAATCTGAGAAATCTTTGCTGTAAATAATTGATTAAAACTCTTTTAATTGTGTCCAAGCAATTTTTCTAAAAAGATTGTAATTACTTTTAACTTGCATTGCAATTTATGGTATCCACTTGTTTTTAAGTGGTTCCAAATTGGGTCATTAGAAGCCCTGTGTTTTCTTTGGGTTACATCGAGATCATGGCAACTCAGAATCTTGGAGTTAGAAGCAAATATAAAGATATTATATTTAAATAAAAGATATATAAAGATATTATATGGTCTGCTGTCTTTCCAAATGCAAAAATTTATTCTTTTCCATCTCAAAATGTGTAATCCCTCTAACTACCACTTAAATAGGGTTTATAGTAAGGCACTCATTCCCTGATTCATTCTCCATATAACTCCTGAGATATTTGAAGATGCTCGATATCTTTTCTTCAAATTTAACTTTCTTTGGCTTATTGATAGAATTGTTCTAGGACCTTATTACTCACCCATGTTCAACTAGTCACTGTTGGATGAGATTCGCTTCCAAATACATTATTCCTGATTTCTCTGATATATGTTTAACATCTTTCCAACTTTCTATTTCCCCATGTGTCTTCAAACATATAGACAGTACCACCTAGGACCTGAAGATACAGGTAGAAAAAGTGGTTGCCAGTGGAAGGAGAGAATTGTACAAAGTCAACTACCTTCTGAGAAGGTACGTTGCCAGCTCAAGATAATTCACAGGGAAAAAAACAGGAAATAAATGTATGACCTCATTCTTCTCACTTCCACCAAGCTCTGGAAGGCTGTCTGCATTGACTGAATGTAATCAGAAGCCAGAAGATCAACCTCCCAGAGCAGATAGAAAGTGTGAAGAGAGGATACACAGAAAGAATTGGAAGACATCTGATGCATTTCATAATATTGTTAGAGATATCCCAAAAAAATAGAATCTTCTGCTCTGCAGAAGAGGATCTGAATCTTTCAACTAGTTACGTTGCTGTAACAGATTTATATTGTATTCTTTCTGCTAAGCAGCAAATACTTTGGTTTCCTTTTACCACTTATTATAGGCATATAGAAACCACCCCCCAAAGTAATCATAATACCAAACTTGTATGTGTATGGTTATATTCTTGATATTTCACATACTTAAACCTCTTGGTTGTCCATAATAAAATTTAGCCTTCTGGTGTAAAGTGGCATATTAGAGTCCGAGCATGGTGGACTATCATGGTTATTGATACTGCCTGTTATAGTGAACAATGCTAAAAAAAATAAAAAAAAAAAGAAATTAAACTCCTAGTAGAGGTAGATTGCTTTGCTTTTTATATAAATGAAAGCAGGGAATGGTTTGGATTCCAAGGGAGGAGCAGAGGAATGAGCTGGGGAATTGACAGTAGAATTGGCTACATGCCATCCCTTTTTAATCTATGCTTTAGTAAGCTTTTTGCCAATATGGAATACAATAGACTTCTTTGCATACTTGATGTTATTCTGGGTAATAGCCCAAGCCTTGAGAAATCTCAGCTGGACACATAAAAAGCCTACAAATATTTGCATTTATTTTTTTAAAATCTCTGACTAGAAGTGGTTTTTACACAACCAAGACCATTATTTATAAGTTCACTCATTTGTTGAAAAGTGTACTCTCTTCCTGCCCATCCACTTGCCCTTAAAAAGAGTATAAATAAAGCAAAATGCAATAATCCAATGAACTCCCTGTACCCATTATAGTACTTAAAAAAGTAAAAGAAAACATTCCATCAGAAATCTGAGAGTGCTTTGCAGATATCATCCAATTTACTTTTACAGAGTTTCTGGGATATGGCTAGAATAGTTGTCATCATTCCTTGGGTGCCTTGATGCCATTGTTGCCTAGTAAATTACAAAACAATTCTGGGCCTAAAAATAAATACCTCAGTTCTCGGTACAGCCTGGTCAAATTCAGCCCTCAATAGCTCATAATGTTCCCTCAAATCAAATATATCCTATTTCGTGTTTTGCTTCTCTCTTGGGATTCATTTCAAACTTGTAGAAATCATTTATTTCAACCAAGTCGAAGAATCTCAGATATGGTAGGTTTTAATGCTAAAAAAGAATTTGGCAGCTATTTCCATGATTGGCTTGGGAGTGGTATTCTAAGTTACCCTTCATAAGCCCTTGCTCTGCTTCTGTTCAGATTCAAGTCACAATAAGAAGCAAGAAAAATGTCATAGAGAATAAAAAGAAAGTCAAATAGGTTGATATTCGAAAATGAATTCTGCTAGAAAGCACAGCAAGTATGAGATATCAGTGGCCAAATTTTATTCAAATCTGAAAGTAAGTAATTTTTATGTTAAGCATTGTTGGGAGGAGAGGGAGACTGATGTAGATGTGTCAATGTAAAATCATGGTTGATAGACACCTACAAATGGGAGCATAAACTTCAGTTAGCTCCTGTCGGCAGAAGAGCCCAACAATGCCTCCAAGGACCTTAAAGGTTAACAATAAAATCTCAAATTGAATCCTCATTCTCAATGTGAGCCAATCTGTTATAAAACAATGAATTGGCATGAACGTACCAAGGCCAATGAGTACAGTTAAGCAAGAGCCTGTCAGCGTATCCATACTTTATCACCCATGCAGAGAGTAACTCTCCATGACATTAAGGATGCTATATTTGATGGAATGTCACAGTTAGGTGATACTGGCCTTATCCTGGATTGTAGATTCTCTGTCACATCCTGCCAGTTTAGAGCAGGACCTAATGATTACAGTGTTTTACCTTATAAGCCATAGTGGGAAACCAAAGCTGAGTTTAACTGTGTAAATTGCTGCCCAGTATCACAGTTGCCAACTGGAAGTGATTGATAGAGGGTATGACCAGCCATATGGAAGAAAAGAAAGTGAAAAATGTTTTCAAGATCAGTATTGTGCCCTAATCATGAGTAGAAAAGTTTATAATCTAATCAGACCAAAAGAAAAGGATTATAAGAGTTTAAAGGAACTTTGAGACTGCAGATCATTCCATTCTTTGGTCACTTGAATGTAACAGAAAATTCATCTGCATGGTCAGAGGGCAGAAAATGCCCACAAGTAGACAGCAGTTTGAATGGATTGTTTTTAAAGGATTTAATTACATAAACATCTATTGTCTACTATGTGTAGGTATTGGGAATCTAGGACAAACCCAGAGCTGCATCAGATCAAACAAGCACAATTCAGGGGATCTATTCATAAGATGACTTTATTTTTATGTCCTACCACCCCCTTAAATTTATTGCTCTCTTAAATTTAAGCATAGGCAGATGCTTCCCTTAGATGAAAGCTCAGTTTGAAGCCTTTTCTGATGCGTATTAGGCCATGTAAATTATTAAATCCAAGAATATAATTGTCTGTTTTCATGTGATAATCACATAGTAGTTGATTTAAAGTTGAAGCTGCTACTTCTCCAGTTTGTTTTGGCTGTAGAAGGGGAGGCCACAGGTGGGGCAAGCACTTTATGCTCCACTTCTCTATTTCCCTGCCTTGAAGTTCTACCCCTCCTAACTCCGTTTGCAAACCTCAGATTTGGACTGTGTCAGAATTGGAGCAAGGCATGGAAGAACAAAAGGATGCAAAGATGTTCTCACATGATGGGGACTGCTATGAGGACCCAGCACGCATGCTCTCTGGGCTTGGCAGAAGTTGAAAGATGACTTTTTCTCTTAAAAATATTTTTGTTCTTTGCAAAAGCCCCAGATAGTAAACATCTCTCCCCTGAAGTTCAATTGATGTGGGTGAATGGATTTCCATTCCATTTGGTCATTTCCAAGTTTGTGAAGGACCTTGGAAAGTCTAAGACCTCCTCTAGGCCTTAGACTTCCCAAGGTCCTCCACAAACTTCCTTCCATTAAAGCACCTTTGCCGATCTGGGGACCCCCACAGCAGCTCCCTGTGACATACAGTCCAAATCAGCTCCACATGAAACATTCATATATCTTTTGCTCTGAAGATATCCAGTAGTATAGTCACTTCTCAAACCACAAATCTCTACTCTAATACCACAGCCTCCTTTGCCCAGACTTAATTTTCATATATCTCCAGTGTGTTTTAGATATCCATCTTCTGTGTTATCCAAGTCATGCAAATCTAAACACAGGAATCAGGACATCTGCAAGGCACAAGTGACTACTAATTATTCTAATCCAGTGGTTCTCAAGCAAGTTTAATTTGCCTCCTGGGGGATATTTGGCAATGTTTGGAGACAATTTTGGCTAAAACAACTAGAAAAGTGCTTCTGGCATCTCTAGTGGGTAGAGGCCAGGTGGCTGGTCCATATCCTACGATGCAAAGGACAGGCCCCACAACAAAGAATTATTCAGCCCAAAAGGACAATAGTGCTAAAGTTGAGAAACTCTGTCCCGTTTAAAAAAAATTATTTAAAATTTTTTCTTGGCCAGGCGTGTTGGTTCATGCCTGTAATTCCAGTACTTTGGGAGGTCAAGGCAGGTAGATCACCTGAGGTCAGGAGTTCAAGATCAGCCTGGCCAACATGGTGAAACCCCATCTCTACCAAAAAAAAAAAAATACAAAAATTAGCTGGACGTGGTGGCGGGCATCTGTAATCCCAGCGACTGGGGAGACTGAAGCAAGAGAATCACTTGAACCCTGGAGGCGGAGGTTGCAGTGAACTGAGATCGCGCCATTGCACTCCAGCCTGGGCAACAAGAGCAAAACTCCATCTCAAAAAAAAAAATCTTAATTTGTAAGTGGAATAGAACTATAATAATAGTTGGGACACTTCCTCGACTCTTTATAGTAATCAAATCAGTAGCCATAAATATTAAGCATTTACTAAGAGTTGGGCACTGTTAACAAGGCTGAGGATATAGGAGTTCTCATGGAGTTTACACACTAATGGGTGATCCATTAAGACAGTAAACAAGAACAAGTGAACAAATACCTCAACAATATGACAATATAGAAATAGTGCTCTAAAGACAAAAAATCAGATAATGGGACAAAAACATTGAAAAGGGATGTCATCAGTTTCTATCAGAGTAGCCATGGACGGCCCATCTGAAGAAGTGGTAACTGGACCAAAGCCAAAGGATAATACGGGGCCATTCTGGGGGAGAAGCATCCTAGAAAATACAAATGGCTAGAGCAGAGGTCATGGCACAGAACAAGCTTGGGATGCTACAGTGACATGATGAGGTACCATGAGTGAGGAGGAGCATGAAACAAAAGGAAGATAGATCTGATTATAAATGGGCACAAGATCTGAATAGACATTTTTCAGAAGAAGACTTACTATGGCAACAAGGATATGAAAAGGTGCGCAGAATCATGGATCATCAGAGAAATGCAAATCAAAGCTACCATGAGATATCATCTCACTCCAGTGAGAATGGCTTTTATCCAAAAGAAGGCAATAATGCTGACAAGGATGTGGAGAAAAGAGAACCCTCATACACTATTGGTGGGAATGTAGATTAGTACAACCACTACAGAGAACACCATGGAAGTTCCTCAAAAAAACAAAAATAGAACTGCCATATGATCCAGCAATCCCACTGCTGGTAATACACCCAAAAGAAAGGAAATTAGTATATCAAAGATATATCTGCTCTCCCATGTTTATTGCAGCACTACTCACAATGGCCAAGGTTTGGAAGCAACCTAAGTGTCCATCAACAGATGAATGAATAAAGAAAATGCAGTACATACACACAATGAATGCTATTCAGTCAGAATAAGTAATGAGATCCTGTCATTTGCAACAACATGGATGGCACTGGAGGTCATTATGTTAAGTGA
Source organism: Cacajao melanocephalus (assembly GCA_963573385.1). Taxonomy (NCBI): domain Eukaryota; kingdom Metazoa; phylum Chordata; class Mammalia; order Primates; family Pitheciidae; genus Cacajao; species Cacajao melanocephalus. The sequence continues at coordinate 44,380 of CAUYLG010024499.1, read as the reverse complement.
AATAAGCCAGGCACAGAAAGACAAACTTTGTATGTTCTCACTAATTTGTGGGAAGCAAAAATGAAAACAGTGGAATTCATGGACATAAATAATAGAATAATGGTTACCGGAGGCTGGAAAGAGTAGTGGGGTGTGGGAGGTGAGTGGTGATGGTTAATGGGTAAAAAAATAGAGTTAGATAGAATGAGTAAGATTATTATTTACTAGCACAGCAGAGTAATTACAGTCAACAATAATTTATTGTACATTTTAAAATAACTAAAAGAGTATAATTGGAATGTTTGTAACAAAAAGAAATCATAAATACTTGAGATGACTGATACTCCATTTACCCTGATGTAATTATTATGCCTTGTATGCTTGTATCAAAATATATCATGTACTCCATAAATATGTACACCTACAATATACTCATAAAAATTAAAAATAAAGAATTATAGAGAAGACTCCAGAAATCCAGACTAGGTAGAACCTCCTGGAACAGCAAACAGGACGTCTTAAACAACACAACTTTGCAGTGACTTTGGTCCTGGGTGATAGAGATGTCCATGGATCCCTTGGAAAATCTACACACTTTTGTGCATATGTCTATGCATGTACTTTTCATCTGATCCTCAAAGATGACCCCAAATGAAAGTGAAGATTAATAATCAGAAACCTATTGTTTGCACAGAGTAGAAATCTGTGTCCGATTAAGGATTTTTACTGCTCTTCTCAAAGTATGCCTTAAGTCCATATGGAAGCACAGCCCAATTTAGGAAATTTATAAAATCTGGGTAAATCCAGATCCTGGAAGCACTCATTTATCTGATATCAAAGCTCCTGTCTTCTTGTGATTCTAAAAGATATATCAGAAAGCAAATTCTAAACAAAGTAGGGACCACAGTTATGCCCCCAGATTACCTAGTGTAGTAGTTCGTTCTCACACTTCTAATAAAGACTTTCCCAAGACTGGATAATTTATAAAGGAAAGAGATTTAATTGACTCACAGTTCCACATGGCTGGGGAGGCCTCACAACCATGGTAGAAGACAAAAGAAGATAGAAGTCATGCCTTACATGGCAGCAGGCAAGAGAGAGCATGTGCAGGGGAACTCCCCTTTATCGAACCATCAGATCTCAAGAGACTTATTCATTATCACAAGAACAGCCCAGGAAAAACCTGTCCCCATGATTCAATTTCCTCCCACTGGTTCCCTCCCACAGCACATGTGAATAATGGGAACTACAATTCAAGATGAGATTTGGGTGGGGACACAGCCAAATCATATCCCTAAGAAGTTAAATGCCCTTTGTCCCTGAGAAAGAGGGATGGGATGTCAACCTGGACGCCCTAGATATCTCTAGAGAGAAGAGAGAAATGTTCCCTTCTCCCCTCTCTCTAGGATAAACAGCCACCAACCCTCTGACCAGAGGTTCTCCAAAGAATATATCGTTTTTTATATCCCACCATACAACCCCTTTCTGCTGAACAATGAAATAGCATGGATGGCTTAAAGAGCAGGATCTGAATGCAAAGGGAATAAATTAAATTAAAGAGAATAAATACCAGCAGCCTGAAGCCTGGGGAGCTAGGAGGCATTCCATAGAAAACCTAGAGCGAAGAGTGGCCAGAGTAAAAGGAAAAGGACAATGCCGAAAGAAATGACAATATCCAGGGAGCAGAGCCAGTTTAGTTACGGCAGCTAAATAATTTCAAACCACAAAAGGAATTTTAGGCTTCAAAACTCCAGCTCCCAAATAGTGTTATAATTAGTATTATTTTCAGATTAAAGAAAACACCACTTTTGTGTAACAAATTACCTCCATTTTAAAAGCAAAAATAATATATTTCACTTCATAAAAAAATGCCCAAACGGAAGCATTCTTACATTAATTATTTCACTCTATTCAAAAAGCATATCCCTGCTTGCTTTTTATTATGCCTTCCAGCTTCTACTTTGAAAAACATGTTAAGAAGCTGGAAGGTATTTTTTAAAAATGAAAGGAAAAAAGAAAAATAAATAATCTTTGAAGCAATTAGAGCCAAAATATAGAATGCATAAATATACATGTACATATTTTTTATTTGCCCCCTAGATTTTACTCCCCATTTTCTTCCACCTCCCTTTTTGGCAACAGAACATGAAGCATCTTTCTTTCCTTGAGCTTCAACAGCAGGCAAATGTTTGCCCCAGAATTGAATCAGATTCTGTTTTGTGGATTGATTGGCAAGAGTTTTCATAAAGGAGGCGGGGTTCCCAGAGGGCAAATACATAATTTTCATAATGAATTTCTTTTTCCCCCCCCAAGCCTAAGAGCCTAAGTCTATTTCTGAGCCATTTTGTCTGAGAGTAATAATTAGCAGCGCACTGCAAAAGACAAAACACCATCGTCATTGCTTCGTGGGTTCTGCAGTTGCTCTTGTAACATTACCAAGAATATAATTTTACTGTGGGAACAAAAAACATATGTAAAGTAAATATTGTTACAGATTTTAGAGTTTTGAGAAGAAATTTTTTAATTTGAATATTATAGAAAAGCACGGGAAATGGAATTTAAAATGGATTCTTCCTGCACTTTCCTTCACTCAATTGACTGTGGCTAAGGTAAATGTTGTCACTTGGTGACATCAAGGAAAGCTTTAGCACAGACCTTTCTAAACAGGATATCAAAACACTTGAATTTTAAACATCTAAAAACTGAAGATTTTCCCCCCTCAAATGAGCCTCAACATCCAAAAGTCAATCTACATTGAAAAACAAATATGCTATCATCATTTGACTTTCATATGAAAATATTTGAAAATATATTATTATTAAAAATGATCTTTACATATAATAGATCTTTAATGGGAATAAGAATAAGAAGGTGAAAATCAATTTGTGATGATAGCATTTGTACTGGGATTAAAATGTTGACTGTGTCCTGTACACCCAAGGAGACTTGATTATTTTTTAACCAGATTTGGAGGAGTATGAGCTCTGATGAACTGACAATGTTGCTCAGCTTTGCAAATAGGTAAAATCAGTGTAGTAACATCCTTTCTGAAGGTCAGGCTTCTGACAACATCACCTATTCAACAACACAGGTATAAAATAGAAAGCCCCAGCCCTATGCCCTAGCCAGTAGGTTCCAGAAGCTCTTCTCAGGTACGAAGCAAGAGTTTCCTGACTCAGATTTTTAACCTTAATCCTTACAATGCTAGCAGTCTGATTCATCACAGGACAGCACATTAGTCAGTGCGAATTAGAACTGAGGGTTGGGGATACCACAGGGGCAAGAATAAAGCTGCCAATATGAGAGACAGCAACAAGATGAAGCAATGGAACTACTGTACAGTAATTGATGGTCATTAAAATGAGCTAAGCAGTCAGAGAAAGCGAAATTGTCCTCTAATACTTCACTTATGAAAGAAGGATAGCATACCAGAAGTCTTCAAATCTCACTGTATGTTGGAATGACCTTGAAATATTCTGATTCAGGGGTGTGTAACAGATGTGCCCAAAAACATACATTTTAACATGAGCTGGGTGACTTCAGATTTAGCTGATCTAAGGAATGATGTTTGGGAGTGACTATACATGCATTATCTAATGTCACAGATGAGGAAACAGTGGCACGTAGAGGTTAGATAACTTGCTCATGGTTATCTGATCAGTAGTATGTAAAAGAGCTGGCACAATGCAAATCAGCTCCAGCCAGATTCTTCCAGGGTTCTTCTGCTTTTTATAGTTTGTTGGATCCTTAGTTTGGCTTGAGTCTAGGTTTCTGTATCTACTAACCCAATGGTTGTCAAAGTGCATCACCTGGGAACTTGTAGGAAGAGCAAATGCTCAGGTCTCACCCTAACCTTGTGAATCAGAATCTCTGGGATGGGACCCAGCAATCTTTTTAAAAGAAAATCTCCAGGAAATTCTGATTCACTCTAAAGTTTGGAAACCACTATACTAATTCACTTCAGATATAATTTAAATAAAGCTTAAAAAAAAAAAAGAGGAAGCATAACGTGTCTCATTTGGGGCTTTCGTTGGTACCCTATCTTCTTGGTTTCTAGAAAGGGCAGGTGTGTCCCCAAAACTTTCTCTCTGTGCATTTCATGTCTTTGGTAGGAATTCTTATTTCCAAGCCTAAGAACCCCAAGTTCTTATATCCTCTTATTCAATGACCTCTTAAAAGCCTTTCTCAGGAAATAACTCTCAACAATATCTTATCAGTCAGGATTCTTGATTAGAAAAATAGAAGCCAATTCCCAATAATTTGGGATGGGGAACTGATATTCTACGCTTTTTTTTTTCTTTTCAGTCCTTTACCAAACTGCTAACCCCATAAATTCTCTAACAATGGAAAGACAAACCACTTCCCAGGTCTGAAATCTGTGCATGCTTTAGAAATAAATCAAAGCCTATCTCAATCATCTATGTTTTAAAAAACCAAGGTCATCCCCATCACAATTGATAACTACCTAATTTTAAATCCTCTGTACAGAAATAATTTGCATATAACATCTTTTGCACATTCTCTATTTATTTACTTATTGAATAGATGTTTCTTGAGAATCTATTTGGGGCCAGAAATAATACCAAGTACTAAGTATACAACAATGCTTAAGTATATCTTACCCTCAAGATGCTTTCAGTCTATTTTAAGTGTTCTTAACCTGGGATCCATAAATGCATTTCAAGAGTTTTGTAACTCTCGTGAAATTACTTACAAACTATTACTATTTTCACCTATCTTTCTTTCTGTAAATATACACTGGGAATGGGAAGAATGGGTAGAAATCCCACACTTTTCAATTTGCTACTCAAATTGATCTCAGTTCCTTCTCTCCCTCGCACCCTCTATGATCTTACTTCTCTTCCCCTGTGCATGGCAGGCAGGAAGTGAGAATTCACATCCCTCTCTCCAGCAGCCATTAATCAGTAACAGATGGAGTTAAGGTACACTCTACCTCTCTCTGCACAGCTGGTGAGACAACTCCCAGACTGCAAGAGTTCCCCACTGGGATTAAGCTCCGGTTACTCATAGTGGAAACTGCTCGATAAAGTATATTTTGCCGTTTTCCCCCGGCTGGCAGCGCGGAGGCCGCAGGATGCCTGGAGTTACTGTAAAAGACGTGAACCAGCAGGAGTTCGTCAGAGCTCTGGCAGCCTTTCTCAAAAAGTCCGGGAAGCTGAAAGTCCCCGAATGGGTGGACACCGTCAAGCTGGCCAAGCACAAAGAGCTTACTCCCTACGATGAGAACTGGTTCTACACGCAGCGCGGCCCCTGTACCTCCGGGGTGGCGCTGGGGTGGGCTCCATGACCAGGATCTACGGGGGACGTCAGAGACACGACGTCATGCCCAGCCGCTTCAGCCGAGGCTCCAAGAGCGTGGCCCGCCGGGTCCTCCAAGCCCTGGAGGGGCTGAAAACGGTGGAAAAGGACCAAGATGGGGGCCGCAAACTGACACCTCAGGGACAGAGAGACCTGGACAGAATCGCCGGACAGGTGGCAGCTGCCAACAAGAAGCATTAGAAAAAACCATGCTGGGTTAATAAATTGCCTCATTCGAAAAAAAATATATATTTTGCCATCTACCTTCTCCTCTTTGCCTCCCTTCCTCACTCCCTCCTACCATGTTTCCAGGGATCACATCTCAAAGAAACTGTTCCCACTAGAATCCTTGTCTCAAGGTCTGTTTCTGGGGGAATCCAAACTAAGACGGGATCCTTGAGCCAAAGAAATTCAAAATCTCTAGTCTGGTGGAAGACAAACAAACCAGAAATTTCAGTTCTCCCCTAACAGGATAAGTGTTTTTAAAGGGATGAACATGGGGGTAATAGGAAGATCCCTGGGGGAGGAAAGGGAGTTAGAAAGGAAAGAGAAAGGACTTCACCAGGTAAAAACAAAGGAAAGCACTTATCCAAATATTTTTAACATTTTTAATCATTTCTCTCTACCTCATGTCATTTCCTAAAGTCAAACCCTCAACTCAGAGGATACAGGAAATTTGCAAACATTATTTATGTTTGATGAGGGAGAAAGTGTCATCAGTCCTCTGCCATAGGGACAGGTAGTGCCTCATCCAAGCCTGAGCTTTGTGAGACACTTGGGAGCTGTCCCGCCGTGCGGGTGACAAACCAGCCAGCAGAGCAGGGATCTGAGCATCACCTATTTGCTTGCCTGCCTGCTGTATGCGGAGTGGAGTCTAACATGATAGGAACTGTTTGTTATATTATTTACTATGTGTCTCTAATCTAACCTTTTCATGTGTACGGGCTTCATACAGAGTGAGGAGACAAATCTGCTCCCAGAAGAGACGTTACAAGAATGTTAGCTGAAATGTTGAATAACGATAACTTCCTTTGAGTTCCTTGCAATGTTCTAATCCACCATGATAAAACTTTCATGTTTTGTCAGCTATTGTAATTTTGCTTTCACAAATGCAGTACAAATTCTTCCCGTATAAGTGACTTTCACGTTTAGCGGTAACTTTCAGGAAAATTTTACTATTGTGATTTTAGATGGCATGTGTTTTAGGAGCTCTATAAAACACACACACCTAAAAGGTTTATATTTGAATTCCTTTCATTTTAGTCAGCTGTAGACAAGTTTTAGTCAACATTTTTAAATAATTGACTCCATTATATTTGATAAAATATAGGTTAGTTCTGAAGGCAATAGTTAGCACTTACTTAAAGAGGTTTTTTTTTCTTTTAATATTCAGAAAGCTTGTAAACGTAAAATAATTTTCAGGCCCCTGTGAGGCAAGTAAGGAGCTCCAGAATTCCCAGCTTTTATAAAAGAAAACTGAGGCACAGAATAGAACTGAAATTGAATAAAATATATTAAAGGTAAGGGTCTTAAAGGAGCAAGCGTTCTCTGTTCCGCTGAGCCAAAGTTGCTACATCTTGCACCCCTCTCATTAGCATCTGTTGACATAAGGAGAAACATCCAGACTTGTAATAATCGTAGAGGTTAGAAGCTGTAATTAAAACTACATAAAATTAATTGATGGACTTAGAAAGATTTATGTGCCTTGAAATAAAAGTACTTTCAATGAGTTTAGATTTATATCTGTGATTTGTCCATTTTGCATGTGAGTCTGTCATTTTTAAAACAAAGTAAGTATGCAGTTATTCAAGTGTGCAAAAATGCTCCTGATTTCTCTGAGCTACCGTAGGCTTACACCAAAGCAGGATAAAAGAGAGCCATTTGAGCCATGCCATTGTGAGTCTCTACCATGAGCCATGACTGCCATTTTAAAATGACTATGTCTAATCTATGACAAACCACTATTCTGTCAAACCAATATCTTGGAGTTTTATGGATTGCTCTGCCATTTCCCGATACAGGATTGTATCTGGCTGATTTTCTAAAACTAAATTGTCCTAGGTTTTAGAGGTTGCCCAAAAGGTGGCACAGAAGTGAGCAGAAGAGATGTTACAATAATTTTCTAAGCAGCGATCACTTTTCCAGTTATTCTCTACCTTTGATCTCATTATCTCTGATTGACCACACTTGTTAATTTTTTTAGCTCATGTAAATTACTGTTTGGAATTTTAAACTTTTTCTATGTAGCAGTTTCTTAAAAGAGTTTTTAAAAGACTATCTCAAAAGTTGAACTTGTCATGTTGTCCTAGCTTTCAAGTCCCTAAAATGATCAGATAAGTGTTAAGATTTCTAAACTTAAAAAAAAATACTCATTATCCTCGATAGTTTTTATTGTGAAATCAAACTCACACATATGTAAATGTCTCTACTTGGATCACTTAATGGCAAACATTTTATCATGTTAAATGTAAATGAATAGTAAGGCAGTGGAAATTTTTTTTAAATCCTTTACCCCCTTCCCAATTAAGAAAACACATTTTCCAGATGGAACCAGGTGGTTCAGAATGTGACTGGTATTTCCGGTGAGTGCTGTGTTGGAATTGTGAGTGCAGGAGTAATCACGCTCCTTACTAAAAGAGGGAGCTATCTTCACATCTCCATTTGCATAATTGATCCAGTATGAAGTAAGTCCTGTAGCAGATGAGCACTCTGGGGATCCCTTGTTTGTCTCAGCATGTTCAATGTCTGGAAGGCATTACCCATCAAGCCGGTGTATAAGTGCATCCTCCTCCTGGCTTACCTGGATGCTCAACCAACCTTCTTAAACTAATGATAGTATAATCAGAGACATAAAAATGCTTCTTTTGGACAAATTTGTCATGTTACAATGATAGAGTGTTTATGACTCAGAGTCACTCCCTTCACTGCCACTGCTTTATTTAGAGACAGCAGGCAGTATAGGGAAGCAGGCAGCTGCAAAAGTTTCCTACCAAGATGAAAGTCAGGAAATTCTTACTAAACACGGCTTGGCTATCAATGATGAAACAGGTCTGGATTCTTGGGGCTGTGGCTCACAGAAGCACTATTGTCCCCATCTCTCGTCTAAATATTTTAAGGTCAGATTGCAATTCAGACACAAACAGGTGGGAATCTCAAAAATGAGATGTGGTTTTATTAAACTGACTATTTCGTTGGGGAAACTCCATGGTGGTGGTTGGTTTTCATTTTCTATCAAGCTATTTATGGTACATATATAGAAACTAGAATCTCATAGGGCAATGGGGCCAATCAGACATACACAAATTTTAAAAACACACACACACACAACTCTACAGGAATGCCCAGACCATGAGCAGTGGTGGCCACACACTTTGAAAAAGTTATAGCAGAGATGCAAATGTGGAAATGCCTACCAGTAAACGAAGCAAGGAAATTATTTAGAGTGTAATGGTTACACATTCATATACTGTACTAGAAATGACTTTGATGTGCACAAAATTAAAGGTCTCATCTGAAGCCTAAGAGAATTACCTTCAAAGCATCGGGAGGCTGGAGCCAAGCCTAGGATGTGGGGGTCTGTGGGGCATTGCTCTCTGCCCTAGATGCCTGCTTGCGAGAATAGTAGGTGGTTGCTGAGGATTGAAGAGGGAGAGAGTGGGTGGGCTGGGTGGTGTGTACAAAGGCCAGTTAATAGAGGACATTATCTACATTTCAGGGAGCTTAAGATTTATCCCATGAATAATGGAAATTTACTGAAGAAGTAAAACAAACAAAAGAATAAAAAGTATAATCAAATCTGCCTTTTAGAAAGAGTTCTGCATATGCAGGATAACTTTCTAAAGGGTATAATTAAAGGAAAGAAAACAAGTTAGGAAGCTGTTTCTAACTCAAGTGATTGGGTGAACACTGATGTCATTTGAGGATTTAGGTAGGAGAAGCAGGTTTTAGATAGAACATAAAAATTCACCTGGGATGCAGTAAGTTTGATGAGTTCTCAGCATATTCATGTACAGGTATAAATGATTGACTGAACAAGTAAAAACAATACAATAAAAATATTTGAAATATTGATTGGGGACTTATCAGCACAGAGATAATAGTAGGTAAACATTAATAGTAGGTAAACATAAACTAAGAACTAATTGATCAATATATGTGGAATACTTAAAACTGTAGGGAGATTAGTGAAATGGTGCAGTATCTGTTACAGGATGAATAAGTTCTGGAGACCAATTGTACAGCATGCCAACTATAGTTAATAGTAATGCACTGTGTTACTGTTTCCAAGAGAGTAGATCTTAAATGTTCCCACCACACACAAAAAAATAGCTATATGAGGTGATGGACATATTAGTTAGCTTGACTGTAATAACCATTTCACAATGTATACATATTTCAAAACATCACATTGTTGTGTGTGATGCCATATACTACATCATTTACAATTTTTACTTCAGATTATATCTCAATAAAGATAAAAAGAAATGCTTAAAATCATTTCTGGCACATAACACATAGCACATAGTACAGTTGACCCTCTATATCCATTGGTTCCACATTCTCACATTCAATCAACTTTGGATTGAAAATATATAAATATAATAATAATAAACATAGCACTAGAATGATAAAAATAAAATACAGTATAAGAACTCTTTACATAGCATTTACATTGTATGAGGCATTAAAAATAATATAGAGATGATTTAAAGTTATGGGAAGATGTTAGTGGGTTATCTGTAAGTACTCTTGCCATTTTATATTGGGGACTTGAGCATCCATGAATTTTGGTATAGCGGGAGGTGTCCTAGAACCAATGCCCTGTGGATACCAAGGACCACTGGATGCATTAAATAAATATCTGTTCTTAATGATTAGTATAATTATACTCTCTCATGAAGTCTCTTTTCTTAAAAGCACTTATGTATATCTGTAATTACATATTTGTCTCCATGATTATTTGGTTGAATATCCTTCCGGGGAGAGGACAAACTCCATGAGGGCAGGGACTGAATCTTTAGTTTGCTTTTTTTTTCAATTATTTTGATTTGAAATAATTTTAGACTTCCAGAAAATTCCCAGAAACAGTATAGAGAATTTTTGTACATTCTTCCTCTAGTATCCCCTAATGTTGAAATCTTATATAACTACAGTACAATGATCAAAACCAAGAAATTAAAACTGATAAACAAGACTCTCAACTGAACCAAATATCTTACTTGAATTGCCAGTTTCCCTCCAAGATGTCCAGTGCAATCCAGGATCCTACCTTGCACTTGATTGACTTGTCCCCTTAGTCTCCTTCAATCTGTGATGGTTCCTCTATCCTCCTTTGTCTTTTGAGACTTTAACACCTTTGAAGTGTACTAGTCTTCAACAAACTGTCCACTTGGATTTGTCTGGTGGTTTCTCATACAAGAATATAGCCGCATTTTTGGCAAGAATACTAGAAATGATGTCATACCTTACCAGTGCATCCCCCAAGGGGCACATACTGTCACTGTGTCTTATTACTGGTAATATTAACTTTGATCACTTGATTACAATCGGCTGCTAGTTTTTGTTACTGCAAAGTTACTATTCTATTTTTGGTCACCATTGTGTCTTCAACTCTTTGCACAATGCCTGGCACATAATAGTTAATTAGTAAACGCTTGCTCATGAATGAATGAATGCTGACTGACTAAGTTTCTCTCCTCAAGGGAGGGCAGCTGAGCAATTCACTGCCTTTCTGTTTGCCCAAGCTGGGGACAGCCCGTGTTGGAAGCAGTTGTAATTTCCAAGATTTTTCCTGAAAAGAGCAAATAGGTGCTACACTTCTCCCCTTGTATGACATCAAGCCTGTACTTACTAAATGCACAGATTGATCATTATCTTTTTGTGGGGATAAGGCCCCAATTCTATTGGGAAAATGGGGGGTAGCTGAGATGAGGTCACATGGCTCTGGAAGTCAGAATTCAAATAAAGCAAAGGTCACCTTTTCATTTTTTTTCCCTTTGAGACTGTTTTCTTTCCATAAGCGTAAAGGCAGTGTCCACATTTAAGAAATTCTTCAATGACAAAAAGTTTATAGGCAGGAGAACTGGTAAGCTCTGTCAGGCTTTTGTATAAATGCTTGAGTCTTAGAAATATTATAAATATTAGACATTTCTCCATTTCTGTAGTTAAAGGGAAAAAAATAAAAAATGTTCTTGCCCCCAATCCTAATTTACTCAGTAATTAATCTGAAATGAAAGCTAATTTCTTTGCTTACTTTGACAAATATTTTAGAACAAAGGGGTTACTTTAATTTTTTTAACTGACTCACTAATCTATTTTTGATGACACTAATCTTTTTTGGCTGGAGGCAGTGGCTGAGTGGCCTTCACATCACCATTGCTCAACCTAGACTCCCTGGAGCCAGAGGTTCAAATCCGAGCGGGGTCACCCCAGCGGAAGGCTGATAAATTAAGTGCCTTGTGATGTAGTCCTGACAGAGAGGCGATCTTTCAGCACAACTCTTGAAAGCTTAAGTTTTCTCTGGACTTTAATGATCCCCAAATAAAATAGACCACAGTGTCTAAAGCATATTTCTCATTAGTCCTCTAACCCCAAATGCATGAGAGAATGTTTATGATAGAGGAGGTGGTTAATCCTGTTGAAAAAGACAAACTATGCCAAACACTAGATCCCAAACAGGTGTAATGGAAGGGAAATCTACTAGTTGCCTCAAAAGCATACACAAATCTAACCTTCTCACCAGCAGTAGTGGAATCCCATGCCTTTTCACATTAAATATTCCTTCTGAAACAGGCAGTAAAATATGCTTAGAAAGTATAAAGAAAGAAGGATGTTATGGAAATTTAGGCCCCGTGGAAATGGTGCAAGTGAAAATTGTGAACCAGTCCCTACATCTTCTCTTCATTCTATTTTCCTATGATCTCTCTCTTCACCACCACACACAGATATACACAGGCAAACACAGTGAGCTAAAGTATGCTCATGAGGCATAAAAATGTCAGTGGAATACATTGTTTTCTAACACATTATTCAGTAAGTATGTGATTACAGTAAGGGAAGAAACCCAGCGAGCTTGCAAGAGATCTAGGGTGAGAAATAAATAAGTCAGTCTTACTTCACAAATTTCACCAAGGAAAGCAATGCAGTTTGTATGGACCTTCTTTTCATTGTATTACACACTCACACACACAAGTGTGTAATACGTAAATAGGTGATATGTAAGTACACACAGATCACAAATAGGTGATATGTAAATACATGCACATTGACACATACATTCTCTATTTCATTATCTTTCTGGGTTTATGTTTTCTACCTGAAATAATCAAAGGAGTAATTGTTGATAATCAGAAGTACAACTAACACAATTGTGTTATTTATGGGCTATGGAAGTAGTTACTCAATTATTAACTGCATTTAACTATTTTCCCTCAGGTTCAACTCATTCATTTATTTTTCATTCAACAAATGTTAATAAACGCTTTTGGTCAAAGTAGCATTCCATTCACTTTACCTCTGTTCCATTTGTGCCATTTGTGTGTGTAGTGGGGTGTGTGTGTGTGTGTGTGTGCATGCATGCATGCCTGATGTTCATCTAGATGTTAACCTTCTAAAAGGCAAGAATAATGACCACAGAAGAACAAGAAAAATTATCCACAGACTAGTGAGTTCAGCTCCAGGGAAAGTGATAAAGGAATAAGATTTCGATATTCCAGTGATGACCAAACAGAAAAATTGTTTATAAAACCAGAAAAAAAGAGAAATATGCCATGTGACCTCTCTGGACAACACTATTTCTAGAGTCAGTCCAAAATGAAGTAAAATTGTACTTATAATGGAAAGTATTTATTAATGGCATTAGGAAGAATTTCCTGGCTAGAAATCTTATGAAAGAATAGAACATTGCCTTCTCTTTTTGAAGGGTATTCTTACAATTTCAGAGCTGATAAGCACTATAAAAGTGATCTAATTCATTGCCTTTTAATCTTTTGAGGGATCAAATTCCCCTTTTAGAATCCAATTAAAACCATAGATTTTCCTCCCCCTGAAAAAACGCATACAAAATGTGGTATAATATTTCAGAGGGTTTATGCATGCCCCCTTAACCTCAACTATAACTCATGGTTATGAACGCTTTACCTCATTCAATATTCCTGTTGTACAGATAAATAAACTAAAGCTCAGAGGTTAGGTAATCTCATTCTACAGATGAATAAACTAAAGCCTAGGGGTTACATAATGAATGTTATGCACTGAATTGTGTCTCCCAAAACTTCATATATTGAAGTCCTAACCCACACTACCTCAAAAGGTGACTGTATTTGGAGTTAGGATATTTAAGGAGGTAACTGTGTTAAAACGAGGTCATTAGTGTGGTCATTAATCCAATAGGACTGGCTTCCTATCGGAAATTTGGACACAGACACGTACAAAGGGAGAACCATGTGAACATACAGGAAGACAAGCCAACTATAAGCCAAAAAAGAGGCTTCAGAAGAAACAACTTTGCCAACCTCTTGATCTCAGACTTCCAGCCTCCAGAACTGAGAAAAATTAATTATGTTGTTTAAGCTACACAGGCTGTGGTCCTTTGTTATGGTAACCCTAGGAAATTAATACAGGTAATAAGTCCAAGTTATTTAACTCTCTAATGGTAGAACCAGAAATGGTATCAGACTTCTGTCTAATCCAATTCTCTTTCAAGTGTTGTATCTCTTTGAATGGAAAATAACGAAACAGACACTTTGATGTTCCAAGATTATTTTTCTCCCACTAACTCTGTGATAGTATTCTATTATGGAATTAAAATTTTTAAATGCCTTTTGTCAAATCTTCTAAACACTTGTAAAATTAAGGAAAAGAAGTTATGCTCTGGTTCATTAAGAAAAATCTAAATATACTTATTTACAATAAAAAATTTGTAAATATTCTTTGTAAATGGGGAGTCTTCCACATTCCAACTCTTAAACAAGTATCTATAATACTAAGGTGTTTTAGTAGGAGTCTTTTTCCATTTATAGCTCAGAATAAGTCATTGTAATTAGTAAGAGTCAAAACTGAGTATGGAATCCCATCTAGAAGGAGCCCCATCATATCACAGATAAGATTACATTGCAAGTATAATTAATTTAGTTGGCTAAAAGCAAGACTTCAAAATTAAAATATATAAATTTTGATCTCCATTACCCCACTAATTAGAGTAGTGACCTTGGGTGAATTTCTTAGGCTATCTAAATTTCAACACCTTCTTCGATAGTGTGAGGATAATAGTAGTCTCCACAAAAGAGGGTTATTGTGAGGATTAAATAAAATAATATATATTATATGCTTAACACCACATGCGACCAGAATAAGTATCTGATATATGAAAATATACAAAATATACAAATATTTTTAAACCTACAAAAATATACAAAATTAACCCAAAATTGATTATAGGCATAGGAAAACCTAAAACTATAAAACTTCTAAAAAAAAAAAAAACATAAAAGGAAATCTGTGTGGCTTAGGGTTACCCAAACATTTTCAGATCATACACAGAAAATACAATCCACAAAAGAAAAAAATTATATTTTCTCAAAATTAAAAACCTTTTGCTCTTCAAAGGCACTGTTAAATGAAAAAGCAAGCCACAGAATGCAAGAAAATATTTGCAAAATGTATATCTGATAAAGGACTGATATCATGGAAATCCACCCTGATTCAAAGATGTGAGTGCAAGCAGGATATTTAGCCAGGAAATGCTAGAAGGGGAGTGAAGAGGTGAGAGAGGGGAGGGAAGGCAGCCAGACAGGGGTCCGCCAGCAAGCAGGTTACTACTCTGAGAACTAGCTCTGGGACTCACCACATGGTGAGTATATGAAGAATTCTTACAACTCAATAAAAAGATATCAAATAACTGAGTTTTTCAAAAGGCAAATATTTGAACATATATTTCACCAAAGAAGGCATATGAATGGCAAATAAACAAATGAAAGATACTTAGCATCATTGGTCATCAGGGAAATTAAAATTAAAATCACACTAAGAACCTACTTCACACCCACCAAAATGACTGACGTGATAAAGACCCACAATAACAAGTATTGGAGAGGATGTGCAGCAATTGGAACTCATATATACCAGTGATGGGAAAGCAAAATGGTACAACTACTTAAGAATACCATTTTTCGGTTGCTTAGAAAGTCAAATATAACACCTACCATATTACTCACCAATTCAACTCTTTCCTATTTACCCAAGAGAAATAAAAACATGTAGACACAAAAACTTGCAGCACAAATGTTGATAACAGCCTCATAACGATGCTGAGGTTGGAAGAAAAGATGGACTCTGAAGAGATCAAAAGAATCTCTTGGTGGTGACAGAAATGTTCTTTATCTTGAGTATGGCTCTATTTCACGGCTGTATACATCTTTCAAAAGTCAAAAATATATATATATATTAAGTAGATACATTTTATTGCATGTAAATTATACCTCAATCAAGTTTAAACAAACAAATGAACAAATAATGACAGATCAGTAGGACATTGAAGCATGAGTTACTGTTCTGTTTCTACAGGCCATTTGTAAGTTACTAAACTTTTTGGACTCTAAATTGTCATGGAACAGATTGTCTATAAATCACTGTGCTTATTTGAAATGTTGTGGTACTTTGAATTAATTACTAATGAGGTACAGCACAGAATCTGAAGTCGGACTATTTGTTTGACAAAAAGTTTACAGCCTGGCTCCACTACTTACTATCTGTCTGATCTTAGACAATTCACTTTACCTTTCTGTGTGGTGTTTCTTGATCTGTAAGATGAAAATATTAATGGGAAGTTAACATATCAATATAAGAACAGAAGGCATATAAATGGCAAATAAATAAAGCATTTTGTAGGTATTTGTTATTATGGCTAGCAAACATTATTGTTAAGAGCACAACTGTAGGGTGTAAATCCTGGCTCTGCACATTTTGACATAGGCAAGATTCCCAGTTTGCCTGGCATATTAATTTGCTAGGGCTGTATATTACTTGGGGTTCTCTAGAGGGACAGAACTAATAGGAAACAGGTATTTTACCTGCATTTTTCAGCAATGGTAAATTCCCATTACCGAAAGGGAGTTTATTAAGGAGAATTGACTCATAAGGTAAAGTCCCACAATAAGCTGTCTGCAAGTTGAGAAGCACAGAAGCCAGTGGTGAATCAGTCCGAGTCCCAAAACCCCAAAGTACGAAAGCCAACAGTGCAGCCTTCAGTCTGCACAACCACTGTTGTAAGTTCAAGAGTCCAAAAGCTGAAGAACTTGGAGTCTGATGTTCAAGGGCAGGAAGCATCCAGCACAGGAGAAAGATGAAGGCCAGAAGACTCAGCAAATCAGCTCTTCCATCTTCTCCTGCCTGCTTTATTCTAGCCATGCTGGTAGCTGATTAAGTGCCCACCCAGTCTGAGGGTGGGTCTTCCTCTCCCAGTCCACTGACTCAAATATTAATCTCCTTGGCAACACTCTCACAGATACAACCAGGAACAATACTTTGTATGCTTCTATCCAATCAAGTTGACACCCAGTATTAACCACCACAGGCTGCCATAACACAATATCAGACTAGTAGCGTAAAGAACATACATGTATTTTCCCACAGTTACAGAGACTAGAAGTCCAGGGTCAAGAGGGCCAGCAGGGTTGTTTCTTCTGTGTCCTTTCTTTTTGACTTGTAGATGACTGTCTTCTCCCTATGTCTTTACATGGGCTTTTCTATGTACATGTCTGTCCATATTTCCTCTTCTTATGAGGATTTCTAGTCCTATTGGACTAAAGCCCACCCTAATGATCTCATTTTACCTTGGTTCTCCATTTAAAAACCCTATCTCAGCTGGGTGTGATGGCTCATGCCTGTAATCCCAGTGCTTTGGGAGAACAGTGCAGTAGGATTGCATGATATCAGGAGTTGGAGACAAGCCAGGGCAGCATGGTGAGACCTTGTCTCTACATTAAAAAAAAAAAAGTAGCCAGGCATGGTAGTATGCCCTTTAGTCCCAGCTGCTCAGGAAGCTGAAGTGGAAGGATTGCTTAAACCCAGGAGTTCAAGAATACAGGGAGCTATCATCGCACCACTGCACTCCAGTCTGGGTGACAGAACAAGACCCTATCTTTAAAATAACAGATAGATAAGTGATGTTAATACAAACCCTATCTCCAAATATGGTCACATTCTGAAATACTGAGGGTTAGGATCTGAATTTGGTGGAATAGAGAGATAAATGAGCTTGACTTGAAGGGTTCCCAGAACATGAGGCATTCTGTGCTCAAACTAGCAGAGTCCTGGGCAAATTGGAATGAGTGGTCACCCTAAATTTAGCTCTTAACTTCTCTATGCCAAAATTTGTCCATGAGTAAATAAATGAATATGGTAGAGCCTACCACAAAATGTTGTTTTGAAAATAAAAATGGGAAAATATTTTGAATTACTTGAAAAAGTGCTTTGCCCATAGAATGAGGATTTGTTATTATGTAAATTTAACAAAGATGAGATGATGCAAGGGATTTGAAATTAATGACCTCAGGATCTCTTGAGGTCAAAAAGTCCAAGGGCTTCCTGTTAACTGAAATGTTGAGAAATACAATAAATCAAAGGCTAATAAGATAATCAAGATTTTGACAATTTACTGAGAAATGTGGCAGTACTATCTCTTATGTGCCCAAAGTTTGGACTGTTCTACTTATTCCAACATACAGTCTAATAAATTAGAGTGACCTTAAATATTCCCCTGGGCAAATTTACATTCCCCGTTTGTAATGAATAAGTTTTTTAAAACATACAAAATAAACTGGAGTTGGGAGGGAGTTCTATGTCCATGTCAGTCATAGCTCAAATGCTTTGTCTTCAACAGATGGCAGATTTCCTCTACTATTTCCCATATTGAAACGTTCTTATTTGACCTTTCCCAAGGCCATTACATCTTGTATGTTATGAAGAATATAACTATATGCAGCAGTCTCTAAAAGTATCTTCATTCCTCAATTCAATCATTACCAAAATGAATCACTTTGTTAAATAAATCATTGCATTATACTAAATATAACTTTGAATTCCAAGAAAATTTCCTGTCATTTCTTTGGAAGCCTATTGGTCATGACCATCATGTAATTCTGGTTACTTTCAACAAAGCAAGGATCTTGAGATGCTTTAAAGAGTAAGAACCAGACCAGACTGATGAAGGATATATTTGCCACTTATGTAATAAAAATGAAGCAAGCCTGGACACTTTGTTTTAAATAATCCAAAAAGATTCATTTCATCTCCCTCACCTGGATAGCCAGAAAGATG
This sequence comes from Cacajao melanocephalus, assembly GCA_963573385.1. NCBI lineage: Eukaryota > Metazoa > Chordata > Mammalia > Primates > Pitheciidae > Cacajao > Cacajao melanocephalus. The sequence continues at coordinate 25,765 of CAUYLG010024499.1, read as the reverse complement.
CAAGCACAGTTTTAGGTGCATGACATCGTGAACATACCTGAAAAGAAGCATGTTTTAATTAGAAGGATTTTGAATTTCAAATGAGAACTGAATATGGTATACTGTGGAAAAAGGGTACAAGCTTAATTCTCCTATCCCCATGGTATTTACTGTGAAGTTCAGAAAACAAAACATACAATTAAAATAGGTAGATATTAACTTGGTTAGCAACCCTGAATGAATCCCAGACCACAAAAGACTTAGACACCTTTGGATTTTACCCTGAGAATAAACACTTATGCCCTGCATAACATATAAGGTGCCACATAACCTGGCCCGTTTTTTCTTCTCTCACTCATCTTATTCCATCTGTACTCTAGGCATGGTAGCCTTCCTTTTTCTTCCTCTAATATATCATGATCCTATACATTGCCATAAATTTAACTACTCTCTTTACACTAATGACTCCAAAATTTTTATCACCAGCCATGAGCACTCTCCTGAGCTCAAAACCCATGTACTCAACAGTCTACTTGACATCCTCACTTTGATAGCCAGAAGATATCTTAGATCCAACTTATCTGTATTAGGTTCAGTCCCTAGAAGCAGATTCTGAGACAGATATTTTCATGCAAATTATTTATGTAGAAGATGATACCAAGGAGCCCTGGGAAGACAGTGGGGAATAAGATAGAAAAAGGTAGAAAGCCAATTAAAGATGCATTTTTGAGCAGGTTTCTACTGTAGACAACTGGGGCACAACCCTTCTGGGAAACTCCAGGAGACAGTGTAGAACATGCTTTTTAATTACTCTGCTCAAAAGCTGAGGAAGCTGGTGGATTTATTCAGCAACCCCAGCTTCATTAGCTCTGGGACACTCTGGAAGATATAACCCCCTGGCACTTCTGACTTCCCTACACCACAGGCTTGAGCGAGAGCTCTTGGAAGGAGAGTTGCAGGTGCTTGCCTGTTGTGTACTGAATGTTTCATATGTTGAAATCTAACCCCGAATGTGATAGTATTAGGAGGTAGCAGCTTTAAGAGGTAATTAGGTCAGGAGGGTGGAGCCTTCAAGAATGAGAGGAGTGTTCTTATAAAAAGAGACAGAAGCAAGCTTGCTTTCTGCAACATGAGGATACAGCAAGACAATGGCCATCTGCACAGCAGCAAGAGAGCTCTTGCTAGATCCCAATCATGCCAGCAACTGGTCTCAGATTTGTCGGCTTCCAGAATTGTAAGAAGTAAATTTCTGTTGTTCCAGCCACCCAGAAAATGGTATTTTTGTTACAGTGGCTTGAGCAGACCAAGACACTGCCTTGAGATGCCATTGGCATAGTCAGACTATGTGAATGCAAAGGGGATATGGGTGTGATATCAACCACATCTGCTACCCTGTCCAAGACAGAATCCTATCGTAGGACTTCTTCCTTTCAGTTAAAATAGCACCTCCATGCATCAAGTTACTCAGGTAAAAACATGTTGTCATATTTGAGTCTGTATTAGTCTGTTCTTATAGTGCTATGAAGAAATACTTGAGGCTGGGTAATTTACAAAGAAAAAGAGGTTTAATGAACTCACAGTTCCAAATGTCTGGGGAGGCCATGCAATCATGGAGGAAGGTGAAGGAGGAGCAAAGGCACATCTTACATGGCATCAGGCAAGAGAGCATGTGCAGGGGAAATCCCCTTTTAAAAAACCAACAGCTCAACCAGGCCTGGTGGCTCATGCCTGTAATCCTAGCATTTTGGGAGTCTGAGGTGGGTGGGTCATGAGGTCAGAAGTTCAAGATCAGCCTAGCCAAGATGATGAAACCTCATCTCTACTAAAAATACAAAAAAATTAGCTGGGCATGGTGGCTGGTGGCAGGTGTCTGTAATTTCAGCTACTTGGGAGGCTGAGGTAGAGAATTGTTTGAACCCAGAAGGCAGAGGTTGCAGTGAGTGGAGATCACACAACTGTGCTCTAGCCTGTGTGACAGAGCAAAACTCTGTCTAAAAAAAAAAATCAATTCTCGTGAGACTCATTCACTGTCACAAGAATAGCATGGGAAAAACCTTCCCCATGATTCAGTTACCTCCCATCAGGTACCTCACATGACACAGGGATTATGGGAGCTAAAATTCAAATTTGGGTTGGGACACAGCCAAACCATACCAGGTTCATCTTTTCTTCACCATCCACATCCAAATCCGTCTGTCAAGTTTGGGCAGCTCTATTTTGAGTTACTCTTCTAAATCTGACCACTCCCAAACACCCCTACAGGTATCACCTTAATTCAATCCACATCATCTTTCACTTGGATCACTGTTACATAGCCTTTTCTAACTTGTCTCCCTCTTCAATTTTATACCGAGTGTATTTTTTAAATGTATGTCAGTTACATTCTTCATATTCTTGAAATCCTCCAGTGTTTTACAGATTCCCATCACACTTAGAGTAAAATTTGAGCTCTGTACTATGACATAGTAAGTCCTATGTGGTCCCATCTCCCAGACATCACTGCCTATCTGTTTTTCCCACACTTGGCATGTTCAAGCCATGTGGGCCACATGGCTACTCTTTGAACACACTAAGCCCCATTTTCCCTTAAGCACTTTATACTTGATGTTTCTCCCTCTTCAGATTTTTGCATAGATGCCTCCTTGCCATTATTCATATCTGTTTCAATAGTAACTCTTCAGAAAGGCATTTTCTAAAAGCTGTCTCTAAAACATCCCCCTCGCACACAGATACTCTAGTATTTCTTCTGCTTTATTTTCTTCATAGTACTTGTTAGCTGAAATTATGCCATTTATCCACATTTTTCTTTGTTTTGTTTCCTCCACCAAAGTGTAAGCTTCATGAGGACATAGACTTTATCTATCTCATCCAATGCCGTATTCACATCATCCCAGGATGGGAACATGGAGATATTCAATTAAGATTTACTGCATGGGCTAGGTGCCCTGGCTCACACCCATAATCCCAGCAATTTGGGAGACCAAGGCAGGTAGATCATTTGAGACCAGGAGTTCAAGACCAGTCTGGCCAACATGGCAAAACCTTGTCTCTATTAAAAATACAAAAATTAGCCTGGTGTGGCACATACCTCTAATCCCAGCTACTGAGGAGGCTGAGGCACGAGAATTGCTTGAACCCAGGAGGCAGAAGTTGCAGTGAGCTGAGATGATACTACTGTACTCCAGCCTGGGTGACAGAATGAGAATCTGTCTCAAAGTAACAAACAAAAAGATTTACTGCAAAGAATCAAAGAAGAAATACTCTTTTCTACTATAGAGGCTCTTAAAATCTGTTTCGTCTGACTGTAATCTATGCTCCCATCCTGCATCCCACTTTTTTCCCCGTTTCTTCTACTTATTCTTCAGATACCAGCTCAAACATATCCTCAGAGAGGTCTCCCCCACCCCAACCGCCCCCATTCTAAAAAGTAGGTTAGCATCTCTCTCAATTACACATTCTCTCAGGGTTCTCTGTACCTTTCCTTTATTCAAGCATTTATCATTGCTTATAACTGTAATTTATTCAAGTGATGATTTAATTAAAATCTGTCTCTTCTTTTGAACAATAAGCTCCATGAGTATATGGCAAAAGTCTGGTCTTATTTTTTATACATCTCAGCACTTAGAAAAGTGCCTGGCCCATGTTGTGGTTTTAGTAAACCTTTTTTGAATAAATAAAATAATAAGAAATAGAGACATGCTGAAGGTGGAATGGGCTTAAGTTTTATTAAAAGATATGAGTTTTGACCTTGGGCTTCAAAGAAGTAAGGAAATACTTAAACAGTATATTCAAAACATATTCATGCCCAAACATTCACAAAGAAGCTATAGTAAGGCCCACACATGAACACATTATCTAATCAAAGCATACTTTCTCACTTTGTTCTCTTGCAAAATTTTTCATGCAATGAAGAATAATTACCTGAGAATATGAATGCAGTCTTTTGTGTCATATTGAGTTTTCCTCTATAGAAATTTGTTGATCTATATAAAGCAATACAGAAATCTCCTTTCCTGCACCATGCTTTCAATCAAGGATTCAGACTTTCATTGACTCCAAGTCAATGAGACACAGGCTCAGAAGATCATTTCTGTCATATAATTATTCAGAGGCAATGTTGTCTCATCCCACTGAATTAACAAGAAAAGACTGGAGACCAGAGTCCATTTGGAAGACTGGAACCAACTAGAAGGAAGAGACTAGAAAGATGGAACAAAGCATAGCCATGTGAAAGGAGTCAGAAGAAAACTTAAAGGATACTTTCCAAGAACATAGTATTTGCAATTACATCAACACATATGCGTACTCTAGGACACCGAAGCACAAAGTTTTAAACATAGCCCTTCCTTAATTAAGAATTTATACTGGAATTAGTGAAAAGTTTTTAAATGAAAAATATAATACATGATATTGTACATCAAGGGAGACACTCATACACTTCTATGGGAATTGGCAAAAACTTTCTAAAAATTATTAAGCCATTATTTATGATAAACCTTAAAAATATTCCTGCCTTATGTCACAGTCATTTTTTAAAAAGTTATCATAAGAAGCCTGGGCAACATGGCAAAACTCAGTAGCAGTGGTGTGCACCTGGAGTTCCAGCTATTCAAGAGGCTGAGGTGACAGAATATTGAGCCTAGGAGGCAGAGGTTGCAGTGATCCAAGATCATACCACTGCACTTCAGCCTTGGCAACAGAGCAAGATCACGTCTCAAAAAATAATAATAATAATAAGGAAATGTTTGTAAATATGGACAAAGAATTTTTTTGGCTAAGAAATATTCTTTTTAGAATTTTATCATATTTAAAGATAAGGACCAACTTAAATGCCTAACACCAGAACAATAGTTACATAATTCATAATAAACTGGGTAGTGTTTGGGATACAACCATTATAAATCATAATTTCAAAGACTGTTTAATAGAATAGGAAAATATCTCCAAGTATAATGTTAAGGGTAAGGCAATATTGTAAAAAAATCTTTTTATAAAATATAATCCTCATTTTGAAAACATATCTTAATATGCCCAAGTTACAACTAGTAACATCAGAATAAATATTGGCTTTAAACAACCAATATAACTGTACTTATTATCATACTGAATATTTTCCCTGGACAAGCCTATAACAATAGAGAAAACTGTCTTCCTTTATATTCTTATTGGCTTGCCAAAAATGGAGATTGTATAGAACATAGGAGCAAGGTTAAAGTGAACCTTGACAGCAGAATGATGGAACCAGGGATCTACAAGTTCATTCTCTCTTTATTTTGTTTTATTGTCATTGTTTTGCTCTGCAAGTATGTTCTGATTCCTTCTCTCTCCCTTTAGATCAAGTTTTCTACTTCTATCTACATGGCAGAAAATAAGGATACAGACAACTCCCAATTTTATCTATTAGAGTTTCAGGCATTAAAAACATATTCAATCTTTCTCTTGGTTGTAATTCAAAATTGTTCTATTTGGTGTGAGTTGCACTATCTTGAGACAGGCAGATGCAGACACAAAAGATGAATGCCAATGTCTTAACCCTGGGACCATGCAGAGGAGCACTTACCAGAGGAAAACAGAAGCCAATATGAACTGAGGAGATAGTTCAGTAAATGTCTAGAGCATAAGAACTCCATGATGTTAATTGTGTTGTTGTCAAGTAGGATGTTTCAATGACAAGTAACACATATAATTCAAACTTGCTTAAACTATAAAAGGGCTTTATTCACTTTTCTAATGAAAAGCCTCTAGACATGGGGTTTGTTTCAAATGGGGTTTTATTGAGCTTCCAAATGTAAAGACCAGGACCACTTTTTGTCCACTTGGCTGTACACTAGAGATTCCTTGGCTGTTTTTTTTGTGTGTTTGTTTTTTGTTCTGTTTTGTTTTGCTTCTGTTTTGACCCTTTGCTCCTTATCCTTCTCCTGTCATAGTACAAGGTGGTTAACAGTGATTCCTAGGGCTGCATGCTCCCTTATTCATATCCAAAGAGAAAAGTAAACATTCTTCCCAAACATTAAGCAAAAATTCTGAACATTAATCTAATTGGACCACCTTAAGTCATATGCCTATCTCTGAACCTATCATGGCAACCATGCATATGGAACTAAACTAAAGTCTAGACCACCGGCCCAATCCGTAGAGTCACAGGAGAACTCAACTATCCCTGAAATACATGGACCACAGGGGAGGATAAATACCTTTGCAAACAATATAAAATGGATCTTAGGTTACCCAAAACAGAAAATATCTACTGTACTTTTTTTTTATTAAGTATTGGTACAAGGGGTGATTACATTTTTGCATAGCGTGCACTCGTTTCTAGATTTTCTAACATGAACATTTATTACTTCTTTGGTCACATACTCTGCAAAACTAAAAACATTAATGTGATTTTTAAAACGGTTTTCTATTCCTCATAGAACAAAACCATAATTTTATACATAGCTTGTATCCTTCCTCTCTGTGCTCCAGCCTCATCAACACACCCTCCCCCACCTCCAATGTTCTCATCTTTTATACTCCCATGAGTCTGTTTTTCCTGTTTTTCTCATTAGAATTTGCACCCTGCTTCTATCTGTCACTTCTCCCATTTAATCTGGCTTAAGCATTACCTGTTTTGAAGCATTCCTGAGCTACCTCCCTACCCTCTCCCTCCCAAGCAGAATTTCCCTGTTCTAACCAGTAGTTTGATACATCTCATATCATTTTCTAGTTGCATATTACCTAATATCATTTTGTGGTTAGGGACTACTTTTATACAATTCCTAACCTGATGCCATAGTAAAATATGTACAACTTTCTAAAACACTTTCTAACTTTTGACAAAATTAATCTTTTTAAAAAATAGCCTCAGAGATTCTTCAATATTAACCAGGTATGCTAGTCTCCACCAGATGATTGAAATAATTTAAAATGCATGAAATTTAATAGTTTCTGTCTTCTATGAATGTGCTTTGCACTTATAGTTGCAACACTGGTTCCAAACTATGTATGCTAATTACCAGATATTCTTTAAATATTTTGCACATAAAGAATTTAACATAAATAGCACAAACTCTACACCATTCTGCATCAATCAAGGTAGTTTAAATTTCTCAATATGCCATTACTATTTGGGCCACACCATGATTATGGAATCCCCAGTGATGACACTCGGGAATCCTCATGTACCTCCTGGATTATTTATCTCCCGTCCTCAAGGTTAATTCACATGAAACAATTTCTCTTGTTAAATGCCAATTTTGCCCTAAGGTATGAATGTTTAATCCTCATGAAGGTAGTGGGAGTTACATATGTGCACTGGTTACAGTCCCTTAACTAATTAGTGGTGAGAGGATGTTAATAAGAGAGTGATTTATATAATACTATGGAACTGCCAAATAAAGTAAAATCTAATTTAGACTGACTGGTGGAAAGCCAGACTTATCTGGTTAAAAAAAAAAGTAAGAATTATACGATATTTTTAAAGAAATTGTATATCATAACTTTCCAACATATTTGGTAATTCAAAGTACTTCTCAAGCTTTAACAGAGCAGAGCACAAAAAATGCTGCCAAGTAGAGAAGTTTTAGAAAACACCTTTAAATGAGTGCATTATAATGATTATCATTCTATAACGTTTTTCAAGATAAATTATATTTTTTAAGTTTGAGACATTTTAAATGAACCTAGTGTTGTCCTGCATAATTTTCCTTACATTATTGCAGGACTCAAAAAGTTATTCATAGGCTTGATGTGAGCAGCTGTACTTTCTAGGGACACAAAAAGGCAAGCAAGTAGCTCCTAGATTTTCCCCAGTTTACAAACCAGCTAGTGAAATAAGGCATATAAATATGCTAAGAGCCCAGGGGGAGTCAGTTGTTCCATCACTCTTTATATACAATACATAGGTAAAGAGTTCTTACAATATTCCAGTCACTGTTCTAAGCACTGGAATGCAAATCAAGAGCTTTATAAACCAAGTTAGTCTAGATTTGATTTGAAGTATCATGGAAAACCACTAGACCAGTTTTAATGGTCAAAAGTTGATTTCATTTCTACAAATAAAGTAGGTTAGACCCAAGGTGCAGAAGATTGAATTAATCATATGTCCCAGATCATTACACCATCATCATGGCCTGTATAAAGCCACTTTCTCTTTATTTATATTTACATTCCCTTTAGCTGCAGAACCCACTTCCATCCTACCGCAGGTCCTCACGCTAACTCATCTGATGCTTCTTCTTTTATTCGTATGTGTTCCTGTAAAGCATGCATTACCAGTTTTATTTACACCTTTGATGCACATAGAGTATTATATTACATAACTGTTTTAGACTTTCTTTTTATTCAGCACTATTTTCTTAGCATTTGCCAGTTTGCATGAGCCTTTGGTAACCAATCATGCAACAAACAACTAGATTGCTTCCAACTCCCCACTACCAAAAGCTAAGAGAAACATTCTCATGCATGATTATTAATCTGAGTGAGACCACATTTTTTATATACACCTAGGAATGCAATTGTCCAGTTATGGAGAAGACATATGATTAATATAACTAAGAACTCCAGAGGAATATACGAAGGCTCCTACATTCCAGATTCCTGCTAAGATTTTGCATTATCAGCTGTCTGATTTTGTCAATATGATGGGTATACATTGACATCTCATTATTGTCTTAATTAGCACTTTTCTGAATATTGATGAGTATTCATCCATGTTTGTCAGCTTTGTGAGTTTCTAATTTTTTGTACTATCCATTCATATTCTTTGCCTGTATTTCCATTGCTATTACTGTTTCTTAACTTGCAAAAAATCCACTTTTATATTTAGATATTAGTCTCTTATTAGTTTTCGATGTTAAAAATGCCTTTTCTCAATCTGCAGCCCCTCTGTTAACTTTCCATTATACTTTCCATTTGAACAAAGGTTTTGATTTTGTTATAATAAAATTTGTCAATTTTTTATTTATGGCTGTGTTTTGGAGTATTTATTTTAGAAATCCTTTCTCTTTTAGGCCTTAAAATTATTCTCATACATTTTTTATAATCACTTCATGGTTTACCTTTAACACTTAGATCTTTAATCCATCTAGAGTCCACTTTTGAATATGGCATCAAAAGGAATCTAGTTTTATTTTGTTTCATATATCTAAGATAGTTTTCCTAACACTCTAGCAATCAAATATTAAGTTTGTCAAGTTTCCCTACGGATTCTATTGGTCTATCTATTCTGGTGCCATCACATATAAATTTAAAATGACTTCTTTTTTTAGGGCATGCCAATATTCACTGTTCTTCTTTTTTTGTTCTTGTTGTTGTATAAATTTTGAATAGCTTATTAATTTTCTAAAACAAAAACTTCTGCTGAAACTTTGGCATTCCATTGACTTTAAATATTAAAATAGGAAGAACTATCTCTCCTTTAATTCAGTTCTTCTTTTATATTTTTAAGTTCAGTGTTAAACTTTTCTCTGAAGGGATCTAGTTTTGTTGTTAACTCTTAGTTTATAGCTTCTTTCAGCCATTATATATAATACTGAATTTGATTATATTTTCTAGTTCACTGATGATGGATGGAGAAAATTAATTAACTAATTTCATTTGTTGGTAATGTAAACAGCAGCCTTCTGAATGTCTCATTGGTTTTGATAGCTTATCTTTTGAAGCTGTTGCATTTTCTAAATTGATCTGCAGTGGCCAATATTGTAGCCACTAGCCACATTGTGCTCTTGAGTACTTGAAATGTGTCTAGTGCCACGTGTTGAAAGAAAAGTATTCTGGAAGGTTCGGATAAGTAAATTATATTATTAAAATTAATTTCATCTGTTCTTTTTAATTACATTTCTGATGCACATTGCATTTCTATTGGACAGCACTGATATAGATGATCATAATTCCATAATGATAGAATTATCTCTTCCTTATAATTCTTACATATATTATTTTTTTTTTCTTTCCCCAGAGTGTTGGCTGCCACATCTAGTACATTATTAAGAGAAATTATGGCCAGGTGCAATAACTCACACCTGTAATCCCAGCACTTTGTGAGGCAAAGGGGGGCAGACCACTTGAGGTCAGGAGTTCATTACCATCCTGGCCAACATAGTGAAACCATGTCTCTACTAAAAATACAAAAATTAGCTAGACATTGTGGCAGGCACCTATAATTCCAGCTACTCAGGAGGCTGAGGCAGGCGAATCGCTTGAACCCTGGAGGTGGAGGTTGCAGTAAACCAAGGTCACACCACTGCACTTCAGCCTGGGTGACACAGTGAGACTCCATCTCAAAAAATTAAGCATCTTTGTATTGTTCCCAATACAGAAGGAAAAATATGGTTAACAGTTTATCATTATGTGTGAGGTTTCATAAATATTTTTGCTGTAACTACCAGCTATAAGGAAAATTCTTTTTGACTCCTAGTTGGGGTCTTGGGCAAACGTTTTTTTCCTGCATTTATCAAATTCATCACATCATTTTTCTCCTTAACTGATGTGGTTAATTATAAAGATGAATTTTACTTTTTCAAACCATCATTGCACTATAGGTATAAATTCTATTTTACCCGTCAGAATTTCAGTCTATTGGCTCCCATCATCTGATTTGGATTTTAAATAGATCACTCTGGCTGCTCAGTGGAGAAAGAGTTGCAGGAGGAGTGTGAAATCGGGGTGCTTGTGTGTGTTTGTGTTACATATTTTACTGTATAATCTTCCTGGTATTTTGTCCTTTTGATCATTATGAAGCAGTCCACTTTATCTCTAATGATATTTCTCTCTTTTTACAGCATAATTTTTTAAAATTATTTTTTATTTCCATAGGTTATTGGGGAACAGGTGGTGTTTGGTTACATGAGTAAGTTCTTTAGCGGTGATTTGTGAGATTTTGGTGCACCCATTACCTGAGCAGTATACACTGCACCTAATTTGTAGTGTTTTATCCGTCACCCCTTCCCACCCTTTCCCCTGAGTCCCTAAAGTTTATCTCCCACTTAAGAGTAGAACATGTGATCTAGTGATACTTCTATCTTTCTTTTTTATACTTAAGTTCTGGGGTACATGTGCAGAACATGCAGGTTTGTTACATAGGTATACATGTGCCATGGTGGTTTTCTGCACCCATCAACTCATCAACTACATTAGGTATTTCTCCTAATGCTATCCCTCCCCTTGTCCCCCAGCCCACAACAAGCCCCATTGTGATGTTCCCCTCCCTGTGCCCATATGTTCTCATGGTTCAACTCCCACTTATGAATGAGAACATGTGGTGTTTGGCCTTCTGTTCCTGTGTTACTTTGCTGAGAATGATGATTTCCAGTTTCATCCATGTCCCTGCAAAGGACATAAATTCATTCTTTTTTTATGGCTGCATAGTATTCCATGGTATATATACCCCACATTTTCTTTATCCAGTCTATCATTGATGGGTTGCTTCCAAATGTTTACTATTATGAATAGTGTAGCAATAAACATCCGTGTGCATGTATCTTTATAGTAGAATGATTTATACTCGTTTTGGTATATACCTAGTAATGGGATTGCTAAGTCAAATGGTATTTCTAGTTCTAGATCCTTGAAGTATCGCTACACTGTCTTCTACAATGGTTGAAATAATTTACACTCCCACCAACAGAGTAAAAGCAATTGAAACAAAAGCCAAAATTGGCAGATAGGATCTAATTAAACTAAAGAGCTTCTGCACAGCAAAAGAAACTTCTTTTATTAAGTACGTTTTGTCTGATAGCAAAATAGCTTCTCTAGGTTTCTCATATTTGTAATTGTTCTCATTCACTTTCCATTTATTTGTACTTTTTTATTTAAAGTACATCGCCTGTAGACACTATAGAGTTGGTTTTACTTGTTTTTTTAAACCAGTCTAACAATCTCTGCCTTTTGATTGAAATGTTTATTTCATTGACATTTAATATAATTATTGATATAGTTGCATTTAGATAGATATGGTTGTATTTTGTAGTTTTATATTTGTCTCATTTCTTGTTTGCTCCTCTTATTTGTCCTTTGTCATCTTTTGAGTTGTTCAGATATTTTTTAGTATTCCATTTTAGTTTTTTTATTTGCATCTTACCTATATCTCTTCAAATTTTTTAACTGGTTGCTCTAGAGACTATATCATGCCTCTAAAATTTATTCCAATCTACTTAGAGATAAGGTATTAATATTATTTAAGATAAAATATAAAAACTGTACAATGGTTTTAATTTTTGTGTTTATCCTATAGCAGACAGAAGATTAAGATGGTCCTTAGGATTGCTCTTCACTAGTGTGTATGTTCACTTAATTCCCTCTCTTTGGACAAGGGTAGAACCTGTGAATGTGATGGAATATCACTCATGATTAGATTATTAATCAGCTAACTTTGGATTCATCAAAAGAGAGGTATTTAGCAGGCCTAACATAATCAGATGTACCTTTATAAGGCACTGGGATCTTTCTGAAGTCAGAGAGATTAAAACCTGACAGGGCCTATGGAGGTGGCCACATGGCAAGAAAATATGAATGGCCTCTAGAAGCTGAGAATTTCCGCTGGTCAACTGCCAGCACGAGAATAGGGGCTTCAGTCCTACAACTGCAAGGACTTGAATTCTTCCAACAACCACATAAGCTTGAAAGAACACCCTGTTGTTTATAAAGAAACACAATTCAGTTGGTATCTTGATTTCAACTTTTTGAAATCTTGAACAGAGATCCCAGTTCAGACTTAGGACCTATAGAACTGTTAATTAATAAATGGATGTTGTTTTAAGCTACTAAATTGGGACAACTTGTTATGCAGCCTCTTATTCTTAGAACTGTTGTCACAACACATATTACATCTACAAACATTACAACCGCATTTAATACATTGTTATCATTTTTGCTTTACAGAGGCATATGTATTTCAAATAGATTAACAAAAGAAAAATAGTCCTTTACATATGCCAGCAAAATAGTTATCATTTCCAGAGAACTCTGTGTGTGTGTGTGTGTGTACATGCGTGCACATGTGTGTAATTTCTCTTCAGACTTAAGAACGTCCACTGGTATTGCTTATATTGCCAAATAGTGACAAACATACACAAAAAAATTCTAGGCAAAAAGTCAGTGATTGTGATTCCCACCCTGTTTGCTACTTCCCTTCAGGGATCACAGTTTTCTTCTGCTGTTGTCGTTTTCCCAACATCTGAAAGTAATTATTGCATATTTTTATACAATTTTGTCATTGTATGAAAGGGAGGTATAGTCTGGTAGAGTGACTCTGCCATTAATAGAAACAGAAATCTCCTGACGTTTAAAGATGAGGTATAACTGATGATTCATCTATATGAGGAAAAGGCTGGTCCCACAGCCTGTTGCAGCGCTACAGCTAATGGGAGAAATGCAACTATAAACTAACTGGTATCATTACAGGATTCAGGATTGATCTGACCCTGGAACTCCATGAGATTCATCTTTCTATCTTTCCAGTCAATCCTCCATGAGATCAGTTTTAATAGAAGCTTGATTCTCCTCATTGTTATATGATGGCTGTCAACATCTCCTGGCTACACATTTGTTCACTTAAGTCCAAAAGGGGAGCATTTCTGTCTCAAACAAATGTCCTTAGCTTCCCTCTGACTGAACAAACTTGGATATCATAATGTTCACTCCTGAGCCAACTACTTAGCTAAGGAAGCGGAAAAGCTTGATTAGTGGACTTTCTAAACCAATCATGTGACTAGAAAAAAGTAACTCATTGGCTTTTCCCTAGAACTGAGCCTGGCGTTGGTAATACTCTAATCACATAGATTCAGCATAATGGATGAAGGGTACAACAAATGTTGATATTACAACTGTAATGCCCATTCTCATTACACTAAAAAATTTGGCAATATTCTACTTTTTGTTTATAGGACATATGCTAAAATGTTTCTTATATTGCAGACTGCTTTCTAATTCTTAGATGCATTTATCAAAATGAAATAAAATTCTCAATATTTTGAATTAAAAAATAACATTTATGATATTTTATAAAAAAAAGATTGGGAGGAAATCTTTATATCACAATGTAATAGAGGTTATTTCTGAGTCATACAATTGGGATGAGTTTTTCAAAAATTATATTTTCTTTTTTTCCCCTGCATTAGGCAGATATTTCTTATGTAATTGGAGAGAATAAATAAATCCATTAAGACAATGTTTGTAAAGTTGCAAGAAAAAGCAGTATTTCAGCACTAGAAGAAGCAATTCATGTTAAAAGTGGAGCACAGATTTTGGGATCAGCTAACCTGGGTTCATGGCCTGTCTTTACCACATGATTCCTCTACAACATGGGCCCACTAGCATGGTACTATCACATAAATGATAAAATGAGGCACTTTGAAAAGTCTATTCACAAATAATATAGATTTAATCTTTACATTAGTGTAGGGTAAGAATCCTTTTTTACATTTCAGATGAGGAAATTCATACTCTCAAAGATCAAGCAAATGGCAAAAATAACACAGCCAGTAAGAGAACAGGCTGATTTGGACCTGCCTCTGTCTAACAGCAAAGCCCTTCCTCTTCACTCCTGCACAAGTGAATCAGAAACTGGTGCATATCAGAATCACCAGGAGGGTTTGTTAAAACAGTCTTTTGGGCCTTACCTCCAGAATTATATATTCAGTAGGTCTGGGTGTAGCTTGAGAATTTGCATTTCTAACAAGTTCTCCAGTAATTCCGACGCTGCTGGGCTGAGGACCCTACACTAAGATCTGTTGGTATATATCGCATTTTCAGAGTTATTGTGCATACATAATGATCTAACAATTTCAACATCATTCCTCAAAAATGGAAGTGTTTCCTGGTCTTTATTTGGGTGTCTGTTGCCTAATCACTTGCTTTTGTGATTTTTGTATTCTGATTAAGTTCCCAGATACACAAAGAGGCTGGAGAAATCCTTCTTGAGTCATTATTTCTAGTACTTTCTCCAGTCCAATGCCCTAAGTAGTTTTCTAGTGGTTTAGAAGAGTTAATGCCCTTCCCACTTCATAATTTAATTCTAGGAAGTAAATAAGCCACAAGACAAAATTTGTTATCATATCAATCCATTTATCAAGGCTTTGAAAGCATTAAAGTAATTTATCACAAAATCATGTCACATGAATAAAAAGCTCCCTGAAAGCTCTTGGTTTCATTTTAAACTCGATTTTTCTCCCAGTATATACCTTTTGTTATAGCTTTATGGGGGAGTTGGTAATAAATTTGCCCTATGGGGCTCTATTACCTTAAGGAGAGCTTTTCTCTTTCATTATGATATTGAGTGTTACTACGGGTCCCAAACTTTGGTCAGGAAGATCACATGCAGCTGCACCAGAGATTCTGCGTGCAATTTACAGAGTGGTAAAATGTGTTATCACTTTCTGCATGTTGTGTTTCTGTGATCAGTTGTGATGTGGTCAGCTTATGGGGACTAATGTGATCACCTTCTAGTTAGTCAGCAATTGTATGTGTCCGACTGGAAGGCAAGGTGTTTTTTTCTTAAAATCATTCCTCAAAATTAGAAGGAGTCCCCTTCAATGTCTTGTATTATGGTGAACTCCCAATTACTTTACAATGAATAAGATTGTAGTTAAAGCATACATCTTCATCTTATATCAATAGATACTTGATATTAGGAGTTGGCTTGTATTTATTTGGCTATATAAGGTACCTCTAGCATTTTTATTCCCAGAATGTTTTAGATCTAACAATCTGAAATAAATTAGCTTAATTTGGATTATTTTATTAGAAGAAAAAGAAACCCACTCCAACCAAACTTGCTTAATCAATAAGGGAGATCATTTTAAGAACAAAGATGTCTTAACAGATTTCAAGATTAGGAAAAGCTGGATCTCTGGAAGGAACCAGAACAAGGAACTGAATACTCGAGTACTCAGACCATGAAGCAAGGTTAGCTGAGCCCAAAATCCATGCTCCACTTTTAACATGAGATGCTTCTTTCAGTGCTAAAATATTGTTTGTTTGGTTTTTCTTGTTTTTTTGTTTGTTTGTTTTGCAACTCCACAAATGTCTCAGCAAGAACCCAGCCAGCATCCTCTTTTTTTCTTGTCTTTGCTTTTCTCTTCTCTTCTACTTGAGGCTTTTATCTGAACATCAACTTTCTCAACTTCTCTTTGCACATAGAGGTAGGAAGATCCCCACCACCACCCACGTGCACACAGCTAGCCCCTAAGAATACATTATCCATCCGAGACGATGGCCTACATGCTCAGTTCCCTCTCCATCTTATTCCAAATGCTAACAGGAAGAATCGAATTCATCCACCTTAGATCATGTATCTAAGAATGTATAATACAGATACGGTGGCCAGGGATCTATCTTAGGATTCTAACAAAATGTTTTCTGATAAGGCTGGTCATTATGAGTTGAGAGAAAGATACAAAATACCCACTTTTTAAACAAATGGTTTTTTTAAATAGAGTTGTTTTAGGAATCCCATGTTTGATGTCAAGTAAACCCTTACAGACATAATATGGTAAACTAAAGTAATGATATTTTTATGCAGTTAGCCTGCCTAGCATCTCTTCCCTTGTTCCCTATAGCAGCACCCCACTTTCTCATTAGGTTATGAATTTCCCCACTCCCTGAAATCCTGGTGGTGATGCTATGTGCATCTCATGACTTTTCTCTCTGCCACAGTAACCATGCAGGCTAGGTAGAAGCAACCCAAATGTCCGTCAACAGAGGAATGCATAAACAAAATGTAGAATATGTTTACAGTGTAATATTACTTGATCATAAAAATGAATGGAAGCCTGATACATACTACAAACATAGATGAACTTTAGGAACAATATGCTAAGTGAAATAAACCAGACACAAAAGCCAAACATATGATTCCACTTTTACAAGGTACTTGGAATAGGTAAAGTCATAGCAGAACAGAAGTTACAAGAAGATGGAGGAGGGGTCAATGTGGTGTTACTGTTTAGTAGGGACAGACTTTCTGTTTGAGATAAGGAGATGGACAGCAGAGATGGTAGCACAGCGCTGTGGATGTATTTCACGCCGCTGAACTGTGTACTTTAAAATGGTTAAAATGATACATTTTATTTTATGCGTGTTTTGCCACAATAAAAACAAACAAATAAAAACATAGAAAGAATGAGGCCCTCTCATTTACTTTACACTGATAATACATGGAGTGGTACAGTCAAGTGAGCTGATTGTATTTATCTGTGCAGGTATGTACGTCTGCATGGTGCTTTGCTTTGCTTTTTTTTTTTTAAGAACTATATATGGATTTGTCTGCTTTTCCTCTACGATCTCTGCATTGCTCTCCAGATATCTGATTGCAACCAAGCAACATCTCTACTCTATTTTCAACCAAGTTCAGGATCAGTAAGTAAAGAAAGTCATCAGAATACACTTTACTCTAAAAGCAATCCTGCTGAGGCAGGGACTAGGGAGAAACAGTTCTTCCCCATAGAAATATAGAATGTTAGATCAAGTCCAGCATTTGCCAAACTTTAGTCTTTAGCAAGTCAAGGTCAAGATCTTTGCTACATACACTGCCTGTGCTGTTTTACTTTAAATCAGCTCATTATTTTTACTGATATATACCTTTAAAAAGAAAATTTTATAGTATTATTGTAAATATAAAACTGATGTCCATTGTCATCAAGACTAAATTTAAAAATAAATATAATAAAAAAATAAAGCAAGATATCAAAGTCTTATTATTGCCTACTAAAGGATTAAGGCTTGTTTCCTTAAATAACGAGGAGTTGTTAAGCCATTCTAGCATGAAACAAAGATATTCTCTTTGATTTAAGAAGAAGATGGGGATTAGATTTGCAATGAGAACATGTTTTCATGTAGAGATTCAAGTTTATTGAGTATTGTTTCCATGTAATGCTTTACATTGTCTTGTTTTTAACACCAGTGGTTTGCATCCTACTCCTCAGGTGGTATAGATCTTATTCAGTCTTCTTATTTTAAAGATGGGGAGACAACTACCTGAGAAGGAAAGCGCTTTGCCAAGTTATACTGCTCACAGTAACTAACCTGTATTAAATGTATACCATGCCAGACTCTACCACTCACTTTGCACATGCCACAGCTTTAAACCCTTAAAACAGCTCTGCAGCATAGCATTTCCATTCTATAGACAAGGCTCAGACACACCAAAGTGCTGGCCTGAGTTGACACACTTAGCAATGAACAACCTGAGCCATTAAAGTCAGCAACCAGCCTCTTTATATTTGATGCCTAGAGCCTTCATCTTTTCTCACTCCTGGGTTTAACTAAAAGTGAATGCAGAATCCAGCTTTTCTTTCCAGTCATGGAGCTTTTTATTTGGTTTCCTGTCCATGAATAGTTGTGCATTTTTATCCTCTGTTAAAGAGAACAAACAACCATTGGGGTTTTATGCAGAAACATAGCCAATGAAATTTTAATCTACGGTACAGAAGGCATAAATTTCTGATAAAGACAAACATGTATTAGCCTAATTTCATTGTATTTTTATTTTTATGTAGTTTATTTTTATCCTTTTTTTTAAAGGGCACCTATTAATAAGTCTGGTCTAAGATTAACCCATGAGTAAACCTTTTACAAGGGTAATCTTTCTAAAATAGCAATGAGTGGAAAAGCATGGGAGGCCAGATTAATAAAAGCCATTTTTCATCTGAGCACAGAAACTTTTGCTTTTCTTTCCACTCAGCAGCTTACTTCTGTACAGTAACAGACTGGGGAAATCATGTTGCAAAATTTGGCATCTACAGAGTTTATATTTTTCAGAATATTTAATAAAAGGCCACCAAATGTTAAAATCATTATCCATTTCCTGTATGTGTGCGTTTTTTCCATCGCTAAAATTTCTTAATTAAAAAATTAATTAAATGGGTTCTTTTAATTAAGAAGCTACTGTAGACCTTGTAGCCACTGAAAACTGGAAAACTTCTGTTCCCTTCATGGTTGTCTTAATCACCAACTCAGGAAAGGTCCTTCTACCAGGTCCATGAACAGCCTTGTCTCCTTGGATTGTCTAAATAAGATTAGAAACACCAATCTGTTGTTTCATTTGCAGGTATTGGTTCTTGTGAGCTTTATATAGGATCATGATCTCCCCACAATTAGTGTTATTTGGTGTTTTATGATGTATTAACATGCACCGTATACACTGAGATACAGCTCTGGATGCAAAGTCAAAATGCTTTTGAGAAAGCTGTGTGTGTGTGTGTGTGTGTGTGTGTGTGTGTTTTCATGAAATTTCCTTTATCTCTCTACCATATTATTAGGTCTTCTCCTTTAGCCTCAGTTTTCCCATTAGACTCTGTAAGACAAATTGTGTCTAGTTGTCCTTTTTTCTCTTTCCTGTAACTCTACCTGCATTACTAATGGAAGGTGACCCTTTCTCTCATGCTTACAAGAGCTTTTATGAGTTGCCTATGCAACACAGGACATAAGAAGCTTTTACTACAGATCTTTATTTTGTTCATCAAAGCCTTCGGAAAGAAAACACATGGGATCTCGGGAGGTAGAAATGTAGAACTGGTATGAAAGATCGAAGCAACTAGGCCAACCACCCCAGTGTCCACCACAACAAATGCATAGGCTTTTCTAAATAATACCCAAAAAGTATAGGTCATGAAGAAAAAAAAAATGCATGTCTGCCTACAACAAAATAAAAGTTTAATGAAAAAATCCGGAATATAATCGAAGGTAAGAGAAATTATAAATTTTAAATCAGTTTCATTTTTTCTGAGGTGAATTAGAGAACAAAAAGGGAAGATAAGGACAGAATTGAGTATAATGCTGGTTCCTTGCTTGGGAGCCTAAGTGAATGGTGATGCTAATTGTAGGCTACAGTAGTGTATGATGAGTTTAGACGCAAATATACAAGTCCAATTGCCTATGGAACATCCAGATAGATGTTCCCAGGAGGTAATTTATTCATTTATTTCTTGAAAAGACATTTTTCATGTAGTTTCTCTGAGTTAGGCATTGTGCTAAAGTGCTAGGGATACGTAAATGAATAAAACAAAACTCATCCTTAAAGGGCTTACACTCTACTAGAGGAATATAGAGATTCAGACATTTTATTAGTCCTTCAATGAACCATTATGTCAATATATCATACAATGCTCTAGACTTTGAGTACACAGCAGTGAAAAAATAGGCAAGTTTTCTGCTCTTGTTAACAACCTAGTATAGAGAAATAGACAATAGGTAATTAAACTATACATAGCAGAGACAATAGTGACAGGGAGAGAATAAGAATTTGGAGGGGAGTTATTTTTTAATTTGAATCAGGAAAGTCAGCCCACAGAGGTGATATTTAAGCAAAGATGTAAAGAAGACAAAATAAAATCTTTGGAAGAGAAGAAGGAAAAGCATTTCAGGTGAAAGGAAGAACACATGCAAAGCCTTAAAGTCTTTAAGGATCTTTGTGCGTCTGAAAGAAAGAAAGGACAGTGTGGGGTTGCAGTAAAATACAAGAGCAGGAGACTGGCATGAGATTGGGTCAGCAGTGCATTCAATTTATGTGTCTGGTTTTCCTGATTAAACTGAGGTTAAATCATATACCTTCTTAAAACACAAAGATAATATAAATTCAAAGAGTAGCACTGAGATTCTTAAAAGTAGAGTTAATGTCAGTGTTGAGTTAATGTCAGTGTTTTTCAAATAGTTTATGAAGGGGCAGAATTTTTTTTAATACAGCAGATCAATGCATTTGTAAAATACAATAAATATGAAATCATAGGAAACTCATATAAGAAATAGAAAACACGAGCTAACTTAAGAATTATGACACTCAACAGTCATTGTTTTATTGCTATACAAGTTGTGAAATGCTGTCTCAATTTCTATGTGTGTCCCGTTGCAGGCTGGTAAACAGGTCATGAACTAGCAGCAGGTCACAGACCACACTTTAAGTAGCACTGGACTATGTAACTTGAAAGTTTTTATTACATTTTTAAGGCTCTCATTATTCAAAGGCATAGTATATATACTTCCCCTTAATACCATTTGATAAGTTGATTAGAAAAATTGTATAATCTCCCTTAAATCCTGATATTAATTGAGGTGTGTGTATGTATGTGTATGGTGGGTGTGGATTTGGGTGTGCATATCTCATCTAGAATGTTATTAGGTTCTTGATTTCTTTAAAGTACAGTAATATATGAGCCCAATGTTCCCAATGTGCTTTTGGCATTATTTATAAAAAACAGTCTTTAATTACCAAGCTTAACACATTATCCTTGGTGGAGACTCAAATCTCTTTTCCAACTTTAAACTGAGCAAAAGCTTTCATCTGGCAAGGTACTGAAGCCCACTATGAAAATTTTGTGCATAGAATTATCACCAAGAGCTATTTGGCAGCTTCTCCATCTCAATGAAAAGGACTCTGGATTTTATCTTCACACAAATAACTCTTGCCACCATATAAATTATTTTCTCAATTATCTTTCAACCTTTTTGCAATAAGGTTTCCTGAATAAGAACTGGAAATATCTACATCACATTCCATGTCACATTTCTTGATCCAAATTATTTTAATTGGCTACTTAGCCCAAATCTATTTCAGGCACAACAATTTCCGGTCTATCTGGAAGAGAAGTGGGAAATTTTTACCTCATCTAACCCTATCATGGACCATAACCCCATATTAATCTGGGAGGCGGCCAATGCTTTTCTCTAGAGTGGTGTTACTTCTTATTTAGCCTGCAAGACATTTTTGCATTGGAAGTGAAATTTCATAATTGTGAAAGAGATTTCCAACACACATTTTCTAGTCGATCCCAAGTGAAGTGTAAGCCATTGGAGTATCTTATGGCATCCAGTCCAACCAGAATATTGCCTCTCTCATTTTCAAAGCACAGATTTTATGCTCCTGGGAGGGAGCCAAGGGAAGTGCTGGTTCAGCACACTCAATTCCAAAGGCGCATCTCATTATGTTGTCTCTCCCTCTAGTTTCAGAGAACAATGGGGTTAGCTAGGAGTCTATAGTGTGACTCAGATTGTTCAATTCTTTTCAAATCAACTGCACCCTTAAACCAGTTTCCCTCTCCACTTTCCTGGTAACATGCCATCCCACTTCTCTCTGATGGACTCGAAAACATCTTATATCTTCATGTAACCACCTGAACCAACAGAGATCACCTCAAATTGGGCAGTCCCAAGAGACATTGATCATTATTGACTATGGCATGTAGTTTTAGGGCAAAAGCTTATGTGAAAAAGACCCATTGTTGGGTTTTGCTGGAGAGAGAGGTGTTCTTCCTTTGTAATCTGAGCAGTAGCCTCAAATGGTACCATTTCTAATACACTACATGTACATTTGAATGAAAGGCTTGAAATGTCATTAGCTAAAAATCTAATGAAACATTTGGTTCTATCTGAAAGAAGCACATGTTAATTGCTTATCAAACTATCAACTTTTATTTCTCAAATGACTGATATCTCAAATGACTGATATCTTTTATTTCTCAAATGTCTGTGAGGAGAAAGCACTACACTTTATTTCAAGGGCAATTTTTTTTAAATCACAAGTAAATAGAGAGCCTGGATATAGACAGAATCCATTCTATCATTAATCCATCACAAATTTTCTCAGGTAAAGCCATCGTATTGTTTACATGCAAAATACTTTTATTGTGGGGATAAATGACCTTTGGTTGCAAAATCTGTTCTTTGTTTCCACAAAAAAACACAGACTTATTCATGGTTTTAAAAAAATTCTCCTAAACGTGATTCCAAAACAAACTGGTGCTAGTGATGTGTCTCAAGTGAATTCCTCAGGAAAAAAAAATGGGGTGGGGGGGGGGCTTTGGATTAACCCAAGTCAGTTGTAAATTTCTTGGAGTCCATGATCCCTTCTCTCTAAAGGTGGCTTTTAGGGGAGAGGTTATCTTGGAAACAACAATAACAACAATACACCAAAGGTATCTAGTGTGTTTAACAGAAACTCAAAAGAAAGAGAGTAAATAACAGCCTGAGATAAAACAGATGTGTTGGTGGGGGAGTGAAGCTATAAATTGCTAAAGTAGAACTTTCTCACTCTTTGTCCCTTTTTCCTGCCCAGTAAACCACAGAAAGCTTCACCTACATCAAGAAATGTTTTCACACATTTGATGGGAATGGAGAAGCTAACTCTCCAGCCTTCTAAGGAAATAAGAGCTGATAGGCAGTCAAACAAATCTCCCGGCCACAGCCAGGCAGGTAGACACACGCTTAGACGGGCTGAAATCATTCCACCCACCTTTACAGTTCTTTCCCATTTTAAAAGCAGTAATAAAAAAAAAAAAAAAAAAAAAAAAAAACGCTACAGAGACTTTCTTCCTCCAGGCAGTACCTTCCTGTGTTTCTTTTGTTGTTCTGGCTTTTCTGACTGATGACTGTTCTAAATCAACATTCCCTCTATTTCAACCTGCTCTCCTTGAGCAGCTGGACTAATACTTTTTTCCTCCCTACCCTCCCACTCTATCCCCTTTCATTCTTCTCTTGGCAAGAGGTCGTGATTGCAAGTCTTCTTCTCATTCTCATTATCAGGTCTTTCCATCAGACCCCTCCCCAGACTCCTTTGTCCCCTCTTGCTGGAGCACTCTACCTGCTCAGTGCCACCAGGACAAGCTCACGCATTCTGCACCCCCCTGCAGATTGTCCCCCTTCTCCTCATCGTCTTTCTACGTGCCAGGCAGGCTCTGCTCCACAATTTCATCAGGTGGCCTGGGGGTGAGGGTAAGCCAGCTATCACTTAAACTCCCTCCCTCTCAGCCAGCCTGAAATGGAAAGTGTGATAAATGGAACCATACAAGGCTCAATTTCGTCTGGAAATTTCAAACTTATGATGTTCAAATAGGTTCATAAATTCCCCTATAATGCATCTCTGCTCTCCCTAATGCCCAATTGCAGGTTTCAACTGAGCAGCCCTCTCTACCTGTTTTTACAGCCCAAGATATTCGGATCTTGGCATGTGTCTGGTGCTTTTGCTTTGGCATGCTTTTAATCGTGTGCCCGGCTTAGGGATGCAGCCACCACATATATATCTGCTGATTCTTTTCCAGAGGAAGAGTGTCGG
This sequence comes from Cacajao melanocephalus, assembly GCA_963573385.1. Taxonomy (NCBI): domain Eukaryota; kingdom Metazoa; phylum Chordata; class Mammalia; order Primates; family Pitheciidae; genus Cacajao; species Cacajao melanocephalus. The sequence continues at coordinate 1,764 of CAUYLG010024499.1, read as the reverse complement.
CCATAGACAACACAGGTAGTCTTCAAAGGAATTTCACTCAGGGCCGCTTTGATTTCTCTGTGTCTAAAAGCCAGTACTGGCTTTATTGTTGGCAAATATGTTTCTACATGTCCTGTCCTGGGGAAAAATTGTCAAGTGGAGAATCGTCAAACTGTGCTCTCGATGTATCACCAAAAGAAAGGCTTTTCTCTTCCATTTTCTCCCTCATTTCTGTCCCTTATCTTCAGGAAATGGTCCTTAAAGTAACATGAGTGTGTATATGCCAATGGGAAGAAAAAAATGATCAGCTGTGCCTTTTAATTTATTTTTTTAACATAGCAAACACAGGTACCATAAGTGCTTGTTTAAAAATTTGAGGATGTGTAAAATGTTAAAGATAAATTTAAATAAATAATTTGAGAGGTTTTTTCATTAATGTATAATTACACAAATAATACAAAGAGAAATTATTTTTCTCATCTTCCTTGACCATGTTTTCCAAATCAAGTACCTTCACCAGATATAACTACTAGTTTTTTTTGTTCTTTACTACCCGACTAAGAGAAAGATATTTTTTAAATATATATTTTATTGCATTTTAGGTTTGGGGGTACATGTGAAGAATATGCAAGATTGTTGCATAGGTCCACACATGGCAATGTGGTTTGCTGCCTTCCTCCCCATCACCTATATCTGACATTTCTCCCCATGCCATCCCTCCCCAACTCCCCGCCCCCTGCTGTCCCTCCCCTAGTTCCCCCACCACAGATCCCAGTGTGTGATGCTCCCCTCCCTGTGTCCATGTGTTCTCATTGTTCAACACCCACCTATGAGTGAGAACATGCCATGTTTGATTTTCTGTTCTTGTGTCAGTTTGCTGAGAATGATGGTTTCCAGATTCATCCATGTCCCTACAACAAAAACTCATCGTTTTTTATGACTGCATAGTATTCCATAGTGTATATGTGCCACATTTTCCCTGTCCAGTCTATCATCGATGGTCATTTGGGTTGGCTCCAATTCTTTGCTGTTGTAAACAGTGCTGCAATGAACATTCGTGTGTATGTGTCCTTATAATATAACACTTTATAATTCTTTAGATATATACCCAGTAATGGGATTGCTGGGTCAAATGGAATTTCTATTTCCAGGTCCATGAGGAATTGCCACACCGTCTTCCACGATGGTTGAATTAGTTTACACTCCCACCAACAGTGTAAAAATGTTCGTATTTCTCCACATCCTCTCCAGCATCTGTTGTCTCCAGATTTTTTAATGATTGTCATTCTAACTGCCCTGAGATGGTATCTCAATGTAGTTTTGATTTGCATTTCTCTAATGACCAGTGATGATGAGCATTTTTTCATGTTTGTTTGCCTCATATATGTCTTCTTTTGAAAAGTGTCTGTTCATATCCTTTGCCCACTTTTGAATGGGCTTGTTTGTTTTTCTCTTGTAAATCTGTTTTAATTCTTTGTAGATTCTGGATGTTAGCCCTTTGTTAGATGGGTAGATTGCAGAAACGTTTTCCCATTCTGTTGGTTGCCGATTGACTCTAATGATTGTTTCTTTTGCTGTGCAGAAGCTCTGGAGTTTAATTAGGTCCCATTTGTCTATTTTGGCCCTTGTTGCCAATGCTTTTGGTGTTTTAGTCATGAAGTCCTTGCCTATGCCTATGTCCTGAATGGTTTTGCCTAGGTTTTCTTCTAGGGTTTTTATGGTGTTAGGTCTTATGTTTAAGTCTTTAATCCATCTGGAGTTAATTTGAGTGTAAGGTGTCAGGAA
>CAUYLG010024497.1:0-61914 GCA_963573385.1 Cacajao melanocephalus | reverse complement strand
GATCTCAGGCCATATTGGCTAATGGTTTGTTTAAATTCCTTTAGGAGTTTAAATGGAAAAGGGCATTCTAGCCTGGGCAATAGAACAAGAATCCTGTTCTCTCTCCCTCTTTCTCTTCCTCTTTCTTTCTCTCTTACATTCCATTTTTTCTTTCTTTCACTCTCACTTTCTTTCCTCTCTTTTTCTTTCTTTCAAAAATATAAAAAACAAATAAATAAAAAATATGACAACAAAAATACAAGCAACAAAAGAAGACATAGATAGATTGGACTTTAGATTTTAAAACTTTTGTGCATTAAAGGACACCATCAAGAAAGTAAAAAGACAATCCACACAGAATGAGACAAAACCTGTGCAATCATGTATCTAATGAAGGTAGTATCCAGAATATATAAAGAATACTTTGCAACTCAACAATAAAAGGCAAAAACCCCAATTTAAAAATTGGCAGAAAATTGGAATAGACATTTGTCCAAAAAAATACAATTGGAAAGATGATAAATGTCATCAGCATATAGGGAAATGCATAATGAGCTACATCTTCACACCAACCAGGAGATTATAAAAATTTAAAAACAAACAAAAACAGAAAATAACAAGTGTTGACAAAGATGTAGAGAAAATAGGACCCTCATATATTTCTGGTTGGGATTGTAAAATGCTGCAGCAACTTTGGAAAATAGTTTGACAGTTCCTCAAAAAGTTAAGCATAAAGTTTCCATATGACCCAGCAATTCCACTCATGTTTATTCTTAATAAAACAGAAAAACATGTTTATATGGAAATTTATGCTTGAATGTTCACAGCAACACTATTCAAAATAGACAAAAAGTAAAAATAACTGAAATGTTGATCAGCTGATGAACGGATAAACAAAAGTTGGTGTGTCCACACAACAGAGTATTATTCAGCCATATAAATGAAGTATTAAGGCACACCGCAACGTAGATCTTGAAAACATGCTAAGTGAAAGAAGCCAGACACAAAAGGCTACATGTTGTATGATACTATATGTATGAAATGTCCAGAATAGGCAAATCAGTAGGAATGCAGGTTAGTGGTCCACCAGGGGCTGATGACAGGGGAGAGTGGATAAACTGCTTAATGGGTACAGCATTTCTTTTTGGGGTGACAAAAATGTTTACAATTATAGCAGTAATGGTGGTTCAATGTTATGATCATACTAAAAAACACTAAACTATACACTTTAAAATCATTAAAATGATTAATTTTATATAAGTTTTATCTCAATTAAAAAAAAAACATTCTGGGAGAGGAAAGAAGTGCAGGATCAAAAGTGGGGTTGGGAAGTAGAAAGCAGTTTCTGTTTCACAGGGGTTGGTCAGGGAAGTCCTATGACATAATTTTACTTTTAAGGACACCAGATGGATATAGGAAAATAAGCCACAAGGATATCTGGACAAAGAATTCCAGGCAGATGGAAGAGCAATTTTCAATGCATGGAAGAAACATGCTTGGGGCTATCTGTTCAACGAAAAGCAAGGTAGAAATTTTGAGAAACAGAATAGTAAGGAGAGGAGATGTAGGCAGAGAGGCAGGAAGAGCCTGTTGATGTTGGGCTTAAAGGTCATTGTAGACTCTTGCTTTCTCATTGAATTAGATGGAAAGGCACTGAGTGACACAACCTGACCTATATTTAAGAGGATCACTATGGCTTCCGTGGCATATGAAGCATAGCGAGGAGAAAAGCAGAAACACAGAGGCCAACCAGGGGTTTGACAATAGTCCAACTGAGAATGGAAAGCAGCCTGGGTTAGGTTGTGTCAGTGATGAAACTGTTGAGGAGCCAGATTCTGGGCATTTTGAAAGTAAATATTGATAGAATTTGCTGAAATACAAGATGTGACATTTGAGAGAAAGAAAGGAGTTAAGCACGGGGTCCAGGTTTTAGACAGAGAATGAAGTTGATATTTACTAAAATCAACTAAAAACATTATGGAAAGAGCAGACTTGGGAAAACCCAAGGGTTTGTGTTTATAATTAAATTTGAGATTCCTATTAGATATTTAAAAGGAGTTTCTAGTAAGCAGTTGGATATTGGAATCTGAAGTTCGGTGCTGAAGATCAGACTGGAAATATAAATCAAAGGCATCTACACCAGATTGTATTTACAGCCATGAGAGTCAATAGGAGGAAGTGATTAAGTGAACCAAAGTCACTAAGCATTTAAACCGGATAAGGACTAACAAGAACCACAGAATTTTGTGATGTAAAAGTCACTAGTGATCACTATTGAACATAAACACTGTAACAGTGCTGGGCATGGTGGTTCATGCCTGTCATCCCAGCACTTTAGGAGGCCAAGATGGGCAGATCACTTGAGCTCAGGAGTTTGAGACCATCCTGGACAAAATGGTGAAACCTCATCTCAACAAAAAATACAAAAATTATCTAGGCATGGCGGTGTGTGCTTGTAGTCCCAGCTACTTGAGGGATTGAGTTGGGAGGATTGCCTGAGCCTGGGAGGTCGAGGCCTCAGTGAGCTGTGTTTGTGTCACTGCACTCCAGCCTCGGTGACAAAGCAAGACTCTGTCTCAAAAAACAAACAAACAAAAAAAACACTATGCCAGGTTCTCTACTAGAGATTTAGAGATTTGTTAATTAAAAGAGAAAGAAGGTAAACAACAATCATCTTTAAAACATTATAGCCGTTATATAGGCTAACTTAACAAAGGTTAATCAAATGCTAATTATTATTCCAATGTATTTTTGTTGAGACCTTCCGGATTTTTTAGAATTGTACTAAAGCCTCAAAGATTTGGAGAAGGCCAAGAAAGAAGACAGTTAAAGAATGGAGTAAGAAAATTAAGTTGGGACGTAAACTAGTTTTAATAGCCATCTACAAAATAAATCATTTGAAGAAAATACAGCATTAATCTGACTAGGAAAAAGGAAAGTAAGTGGAATGCATGGTATAAAAATAAATGTAGTTGTTCAAGCACAGCTGTTGTTATTTTTGAAATGTTCTTTGGCGTCAGTCCTATAATCACTTATTTTTAAATGTTTATAGTGCACATACTTGAAATGGCACTTACCAAAGTGTGAATATCTTCTTCATTGAGGGCAAGATCCCGCTTAGTGATGTGATGGTCCCGCTCACCTTGCCCAGCAACTGTTTCATTCTTTTCAGTTGTTTGCAAAGATGAGATCTAATGCAATCACATGAATAAAATGGTGATAAATGATAATGAAAAACATTTTACATCAGCATTTTGATATAAACTCTTACATATGATTAAAAAATAGTGAATGAAAATTTAGTATGACAGAATATCTACCACTCAGTATATGGTGAACAGTAAGAACAAAAAATAAAGATTAGAGTCTTTAATATGTACCAAAAAAGTTAGCTCTCCCTAGCCATTGTTTTCAGCCCTTGCTTAGCTAGAGTGTAAACTGACAAAACACAAACAGCCTGAAATTCTACAGTACATCTGTGATGTCAGTCATGGGTATATTTTTAATTTTGTTTATTATTATTATTTTTTTTACCTTTCCTTGGACCATATTGTATAATAGTTTCTTGTGCAAATCTATGATGGAGATGACAATATCCAAAAGCATATATAATTCTATAAAATGACATGAGTCTAGGGCATGTAAGTCAAAAGAATCATGAGTAAAATGGTATAGCTTATCCTGAAGGTAGAAATTTTAACAATAAAACACCTTTGATGTGACATTATACCCTGAACAAACCACATTGTGATGGAGCCAAGGTCAAACTGAATCACTGAAGGACATCTCATGAGGCTCACTAAGCACTCCATGAAGATATGGTTCACTAGGACGTCAAGAATTCATTCTTACCCATTACACAAATGATCTTATCCTGAGTGTACTGCTTCTGAACTAAACCATTTTTTGCAGAGTTGGTTTTGTTTTATAAATTTCTTTCATAGGTGTAGAAAGAAGGCAATAAAATATCATTATAATGAAGAGCTGCTACTAAGCGTATTACCTTAATTCTCAAAGGGTTGATTTCCATATCTGAAGTGCAGTTCATTGGCCCATCAATATCGTAATGAAGGATATACAACAGAGTGTTATTGTTATATTTGTAAGGCCACTGGAGATGGAGCATTGCCTTGCTGAATGAACTTGGACCATTGTTTCTCAGCTAAGGAGATAAAAGAAAATGTATCTACACCTTGGGCAAAAATCTATACTATTATCCTTCCCCTACATCAACTTTAGAAATCATGTGGGCAACAGGTTTTAAACAACACAGTTTCCACAGTTAACCTATAATTTGATTACAATATGACCATTTTTATGCAAAAATGATCAAACTCAACATCTGTCTCTAACATAAAGTAACTGTGTCATGATAAAAATATAAACAAGGCTGGGCGAAGTGGCTCATGCCTGTAATCCCAGCACTTTGGGAGGTCAACGCAGGCGGATCCCTTGAGGTCAGGAGCTCGTGACCAGCCTGGCGAACATGGTGAAACTCTGTCAATGAAACCCTGTCTCTACTAAAACTACAAAAATTAGCCAGGCGTGGTGGTGCATTCCTGTAATACCAGTTACTTGGGAACCTGAGGCAGAAGAATCACTTGAACCTGGGAGGTGGAGGTTGCAGTGAGCTGAGATCATGCCACTGCACTCCAGCCTGGGCGAAAGAGCAAGACTCTGCCTCAAAAAATATATATAAATATATAAACAAAAGGGGAAAATGTTAAAAAGTTATTAATGAAAGATGACAAAAAAATTTTCTTCCTATAGATATACAGTTTTGATTATTTGCCATAGGTATTTTCAAATTTTAGCCAGAACTATAAAATGCCCATGACAAAGTACCAATGACTTAATTCTTTTATGCAAGTAGAACTAATTGATACAAACAACAAATTATATAAATTGCTTTCTTTAAACAAAGCTATTTGTCAAATAAAAATGAACTTATCAATAGGGAAAATACTCAAAGAAATCTCTGACACATACTTAACCAATGCAGAGTTTACATAAAAATTACATAGAATTGTTTTTGTAAAAAGTAGCTTAGTTGTTCCTCTCTTTGTTGGCTCGCTCACTAGGTTTGGGTAAAATCTAACAACTGCAAACCTCATAGATGTGCTGAACAACTGGCCCAACGTCTTCTTCAGTCTCAGGGTTCTCTTTGTGCTCCCAGTTTGGAATTGGAAGAAAGATATGATCAGGACTCGAGACTCTAAACAATGACCAAAGAAAACCTACCATGAATATCGAAATGATATAGTCAGTTCATTTTCAAAAGTACCCTGTATTTATTACTCATATGAATAAAATTGGATCTAATTTAAAAAAAATAGTTTAAAAGAAAACTAATGAACACACACATGCACAAAAACTGCTCTTATGAAATGTACATCTAACAGGTGAATTGATAATTTATGTAAAAGTTCAATAAATGTATTTTGTGCATGTTGTTGCTATGTCTTGTTCATTTTGAGGATCACCCAGTATTGGGGGTTTGCAACACACCGAGGATTTTATTTCTACAGAAGCTAATGCCCTAGTAAAACCACCACCAAACATGTAGTGTCTACTGTTCAGAAGACGTTAAGGCCTGATGGTTACCTTTAAAAAGCAATCGTGACAATGAGATACTCGACTAAGTATTCATACTGACCCTCTTATCTCAACTGCAGCTAAAACAGCAAGGTCAACTTGGTGAGACACAACTGGGCTTACTTTGTCAAAAACATTTGAGCTGAAAAAGAAAAAAAAATACTCAGAACTGAATTATGCATAACACCAAAAACATACAGAGGCAAACCCAGTGAAACTAAAAATTAACACAACAAAAGAAACAAATGTAAAGCTTATGCCTCGAAATAATTATTTTAATTAACATTTAATTCCAAGAAGATGAATGTTTTATTTCTGGATTTTAAATTTTATTTTACAAACTCAAACCTGACAATAAAATTCTTCTTATAATGTAAATGCTGATTTTAAAATGCTATAATCAAGCAATAAATTTTAATCTGTACTATTCTATATTTGAAGTACATTACATAGTACATTTACAACAAATAGTATTTATTCAACAGGTATGTGTGTATTCACACCTTTGGATTTGTAAGTCAAATTTCACAGAAGTATCCATCTCTGACTGCTGGTGCACACTGAAACGAAGACCAGCTAAGAGCTGAAGGAGAGAGTAAAAGATAGTAATGTTAGTCAATGTCTCATTATCAAAATTTCAAATCCAATGTCTAAATAAAAAATAATGCTCTAAAATGGGATTTTCCTGAACTTACAATAAAACTGAACAAAGATAATTAAATCTGATTTTCTATCAAATCTATTTTACTTAAGATACCTGGGCCAATCTATAAGAGAGCCTATTTAACAACAATTATTAATCATAATTATACCTCCTTATACTACTAAACATTTTTCTAAAAAATGAAAAAGTAAATGTTTGTTGATACAGTGAAAGTCTAGTAACTGGGTACAATGATTTGATAACAGGAAGCTAACAACCAAAGTGTGTGCTGTGTTCATAGGCCAGGAAAGAAGAAATGGATGGTTTACTAGAGTATGAAAATCTGTCTAAGGAAGACATGAGTAGGGCCACAAACAGAATTTCTCCACACACCTCTCGTAATACTCCCAACACCGAATATCCTAACTCCTGCAGGCAGAAAATTGGTAGATTTTAAATAAAACAACTGAACCACCAGGCACAAAAACGAAGGTTTCTTGGGAATCATATAAATGACATATAAAAACAATATTTCATGGGTACTACCTCCCACTTCACAAAGCCTGGAGCTCGCTACTTGGAATAAACGGACACTATGTAATAGCCAGAAAGCTAGAGAAAATGAGAACATGAGAAAATAAAAGGCATACTTATTGTTAATAAAACATTGAATACATGTGAAAAATTGAACTTAGGGTAATTTGTTCAAGTTCTCTTCCCTAAGATATCATACATCTAGAAATAATAATGACTTGTAATAGAAAACATACTAAAGAAACATGAAATATTTAGACCTATATTACTACAGATCTTCAAAGTACCAGTATCAATATGTCATTAAATACATTCTATTGAAAAAGTCACACAGCGTATCTGCCATTTTGTCCTTGCTAGCAGGAATTCTATTAGGTATATTTTGTTTACTTTTTAGAAGATTCAGAAAGTGAGCCATTGGGTGCTGCTTTTCAAGCTCCTGGGCGCCCTGCTCCATCATCTGAAAGGAAGCCTGATTCAACTAACCTTTGCTTTTATCCTCTGGGGGTTGGGGGGTTGCCTATGTACAATCTAGCTCACCTAAGATTGACAGTCTTAGTAGTTGCCAGAGTGGCTTCTGAGGATCCATTAAGGCATCAGTGTAAAACAGCAAAATTATTATTTCAGTCCTTAATTTAAACCACATTCTCATCCATTTACCAAAGTGAAGGAGGTGTAAAGAGCAGCTGCGATCTGATTTTCTATCAAATCTCTTTTACTTAAGATACCTGGGCCAATTCACAAGAGAGCCTATTTAACAACAATTATTAATCATAATTATACCTCCTTATAATACCAAACACTTTTCTAAAAAATGAAAAAGTAAATGTTTGTTGATACAGTGAAAGTCTAGTAACTGGGTACAATGATTTGATAACAGGAAGCTAACAACCAAAATGTGTGCTGTGTTCATAGGCCAGGAAAGAAGAAATGGATGGTTTCTTCTTCCACAACCAATTGTTTTTGTATCTTAGTTAAAACTAAGCAAAACTCTGTTAATCATTTAACTGTTAAATCAAAACCAATTTAAAGACATTGCTTTGAAGTGTTTATTTTTAAAAATTTCATGAGCCCAGAGAACAATATGCTCTTCTATTTGCCAGGGAGAAAAATCTGTTTAATTAAATTGTCTTACTTGAGTTCCAGCCTTCATTGGGTTTCCAAGGTCACATACCACCTGGCGAGTTTGGTTTTCTGTCTTAAATGCACAGGAAAGTCTTGCTAAGGCCTTTGATAGACAAAGAAAAAGGATATGAAAGGAAATAAAACATCATGTAGTTGGATATTTCAGTTTCTTGTTGTACTAAGCAAATAATTCTATGAGCAAACCAGGAGGTAAGGGAAAAGCCAGAATTGGGTACAATTGCCACATGGAAATGTGGAAGTATTTCTGAAAGATCCCTAGAGGACTGTGATACATAACCATAGTGCCTCTGACAAATAATTTGATGGACAGGCTTAGACACTTTATCTATCTAACCTCATTTCCAGGCACTTAGCTTGCAATTCTAAAAATGTCATATCAATGCATTATGCAAAGTATTAGGCTTAAAAGGAATTATGTAAGATAGACACTCCATTGTCTACCAATTTAGCCTTAGGTAGAATAGCTAAGCTTGTGCTTCACTAAATGGGAGAGCAGCTCATTAATGTTAATGAGATCTGTGAGTGTATTTCGATTTTTAAAGAGGCAGCCTGCTTACTTCACTGTTTCGGACAACCCCGATGAAATCAGCTTGCAGTGGAATGGAAACGATGAGCTCAGCTTCATAGGCACCTTCTCCTTGATTTTGAGCCTTAACAATCAATGTCAGAGGGTTGTCATCCCCAATATAGATCTTCTTTTGATCACTACAAGTTAATACAAATCCAGACTGAGGAAAAAGACTACATGGGAGAGTATGACTGTTCAAAGAAACAAGAGTTAAATACACAGCACTGACATGTTCAACAGTGTCTCAAGATATTTTAAGACTAATTCACAGCTTGATAGAAAACAGAAAATAGCACACAGGCTGCAAATCCAATGCTTCTCTCAGTAAAAATAAACGTTGATAACACTAATATATCACTACCATCCATATCTATTGCTGAAATGAATTGTATGAACTTTGCAGTTCCCCAATAGTTTTCCAAAAGCTAAATTAATAAATTGTCATAATTCTCACAATATTCTCTAACATTTATATATCTACAAAATGGTAAGGATATCCCTTGAGTTAAAAAAGTATGTTTACAGTAAAGTGTATCTTTAAAATGATATCATATTGTTTTGTGATATTACCCAAAGTTGAATGGTAATAACCATCAACCTAGGCAACTAGTGAAAACACAGTGGGTATTTTCTTTAGAATGTCAATATTGATAGTTTTAGTATTATAGAAAATCATGCAATATCCTCCAGTATAACTAATTCTTATTAAAACATGTTAGTCCTTTGCATAGAAAAATGTGCCCTTCCACTTAAATTTCTTATTATATTATTTATTATTTCAAGCAAAACTTACCTATCTACAGAAACTTCCAGTTTTGGTTTACAGACATTGTCTTCACCACAGTCAAGTAGAATGTGAGCCTAGAAAAAGACATTTTATTTTTCTACATGAAAAATACCAATGCAGGTTGCATAAGCAGTGTTTATCAATATCCATGTGGTTATATATATATGTACACACGTATATATTTTCATATACTCATCAGCTTGTTTGTATACCTGAATGCAAAAGAGACCATGACCACTTATTTTTCAACGGTCAGTGCAGCCAGTCAAAAATGAGAAAGAAGAAAAAGATTCATAGGATATAATACAGTTCCTTGGAACCTTTCAGTTCTATCTCAAATTAAGCTGTTATCATCTTAGAATGAAGACTGGTGTAGAAGAGAAAGTAATAGTTAACAAATGAGGGTTCGTATTTACTCTGCTGCTAGCTAAGTTGTGACATGTTGGGTAAAATAGACTCCCTTCCAGAGTTTCTCATTACGGACTGTGCCTCTACCAATATCATGGAAATAGGGCTGCAGAGGATAAAGGAATAAGGAGCTGGAGATATTCAGCAGCAATTCAGACAGGCAGACCACAGGGGAAAGGAAACTGGGGATTAAATGAGTCCAGCATTGCATGGTGATTTGGAAAAAGATGAAGGAAAAGGAACTTGAAGCATTATAGTTAGTTGATCAGGGTAGGTGACAAGAGCAAAGACCTGAACATTTTTCCCCTCTAGATCTGGTCAGGAGAATGTTCCAGCTACAGCAAAATGGAAAAAAACCCGAAAGAGAGAAACAACGGGAAAAAGCAGAGGAGCTGGGTAGGATGTGAAAGAAGAAACATAAAAATTAAGAAAAGAATGGAAAATAAAGATGAGGCCATTTCTGCTTTGTCTATTGTTCACATCCAAAGGGCTTCAAGCACTGTAGCAGACAAAAAGAAAAGAGAAAAGGATTTAAAGAAAAAGAAAAAGAAAGAGTCCTTTAAAAAAAAAAAAAGGACGATGACTATACACTTCCAAGTCACAAGAAATGTCTGGAATAGAATTATACAACAGAGATTCTTTGTTTTTTTAGGGGGAGGGGGACCAAGTTTCACTCTTGTTGCCCAGGCAACAAGATCTCGGATCACTGCAACCTCTGCCTCCTGGGTTCAAGCAATTCTCCTGCCTCAGGCTCCTGACTAACTGGGATTACAGGCACACACCACCACACCCGGCTAATATTTGGGATTTTTTAGTAGAGATGGGTTGATCTCAAACTCCTGACCTCAGATGGTCCACCCGCCTTGGCCTCCCAAAGTGCTGGGATTACAGGCATGAGCCACTGCACCCAGCCCTATAACAGAGATTCTTAACTGTGATTTTAATTTGAAGGAAACATAAAAATATGTGCGGATTAATTCAATTACCTAGGTATAAGTAGTTGCTATAAGCCTTTTTAAAAAAAGGACTATTAGAAGAACTTTATGGTGATTCTTTACCATCATGTCAAATATAAATCAAGGTTTGATTAGATCAGGAAGAAAGTGTGGATTTTGCAAATAACAAGTTAACTAGTGATAAGGTATGTGTATAACATTCCCAGTTAGAATGTTAGACGAGTATCTTAAGTTTGCAATGAGACATATGTATAAAATATTAATAAAACTGTAATATAGCGATATCTGGTTAACATCACTCTTTAGGGGGAAAAAGGACTTAGCTGGCATTGAAGCAGCCATAGTATTAAAATATGCTGTCAGGAAAGATAGTTTCAGAAATGGAAAAGCAGTGTCTTCCATGCTCAGACAACCAAATCTCTACAGTTATATATCTTACACAAAGTAAGAACTTAATATGTATTTGAGGCTGGGCACGGTGGCTCAAGCCTGTAATCCCAGCACTTTGGGAGGCCAAGGTGAGTGGATCATAAGGTCAGGAGATCAAGATCATCCTGGCCAACATGGTGAAACCCCTTCTCTACTAAAATACAAAAAATTAGCCGAGTGTGGTGGTGTGCACCTATAGTCCCAGCTACTTGGGAGGCTGAGATAGGGGAATCACTTGAACCCAGGAAGTAGAGGTTACAGTGAGCTGAGATCGGGCCATTGAACCCCAGCCTGGCAACAGAGCAATACTGCATCTCAAAAAAAAGAACTTAAAATGTATTTGAATGAAAAACATGAGGGTAACAAACCCCAACTCTTTCTGCAGAAAACACTAAATCTCTAATTCCAAAGGATTAGTGTGAAGAAAAGGAAGCGCTAGAGCTGCACTGTCCAATCCAGTAGCCACTGGCAAGTCTCAGGTGGCTTCTGAGCACTGGAAGTGGGCTTAGTGTGACTGATGAACTGATTTTTAAGTTTTATTTAATTTTAATTAATTTAATTATGTTAAAAGCTGATGCTTAATTCTCTTACTGCAAAACTTTTAGTATGTTTAGAACAACTTGAGTATTTGAATCTACTTTTTCAGCTGTGAATTACATGAATTCTAAATACAAAAAAATTTCTAATAAAACCTAAGTATTTCAATTTTGATGTGTTAAAAGTATATAATGGATTTTGAAGCCAGTAAGAAATAAAATACAAAATATTCCCCTGATAATTTTTAAGCAATTCCATGTAAAAATGACAATATTTTAGATATTGTCAAGGGCTGAATTGTGTCCCCCACAAAATGTATGTTGAAACCTTAATCTCCAGTGTCTCAGAATGCAACTGTATTTGGCGATATTGTCTTTCAAGAGGTTATTAAGTTAAAACGTCTTTAGGGTAGGCCCTAATGCAATGATTGGTGCTTAAAAAGAGATTAGGACACAGACCCACACACAAAAGGAAGATCATGTAAAGACACAAGAAGGTGACTGGTGACTATCTACAAGCCAAGAAGAGAGGCCACAGAAGAAATCAGCCCTGCTGACTCTTGATCTCAGACTTCTAGCCTCCAAAACTAGGAGAGAATAAATTTCTCTTGTTTAAGCCCCCCTAGTCTGTGGTACTTTGTCATGACAGCCCTAGTAAACTAATATAAATATAACTTTAAGATTAATTTCACCTATACCTTTTCTATCTTTTAAAAAAAAATGCTGCTAAGCAGCAAATTAAAAATTACAAATTTAAAATTACAGTTAAAATGTTATATTTCTATTTGACAGCAAAAAGAGAGTGTATAGAAGAGTTTATAATATAACCAATGAAAAGAAGGACCCATTTTAGAGAAAAGGAAGTTATAATAATGGTGGATAAGTAATTAACATAGAAACGAGAGTGAATAAGAAAGCTAAGAATGCAGAAAGAAACATACCTAAAAGTTAGTAATGAAACACTGATGGAACAATGAAGGACACAGAGGAGACAAAAAAAAAATATTTCAAACAATGAAGAATGAAAATAGGTGGGGAAAAAAAAGGAAGTCAAATGTTACTGCAGTTATTTTGGCCCTGCAAGGGGTTTCAAAAGAGCCTACTTGATTAGCTGGTTTTAAGAGGGTACTGGCATTAAAGAGATTGGCTTGGAAGTTTGAAAAATTAAAGGTAGTGATAACAATAATAATAAAAGATTTCTAAAAAATTCTAAAACTATAAACAGAAAATAACCATAACCCATATATGAAAGTATATAATATAAAGGGACAAGTAACAATTAACTTTCAAAGAAAGTATAATACTGAATGACAGACATTAAGAGGCTCAGATGGTCATTATTATTAATCAACATAATACTGTACATTCATTAAAAATAAAAAATGTAAAGATATAAACACAGAAGTATGGTTATAAGTTCTATATTATGAATACTAGAAAATGGCACATATACTATGATTATTCATGTACAAAATGAAATATGAAATTATTAAAATATAAAAATTAGAAAAGACTTAAAAAATATTTTAATTTGCCTTTTGCTACTATCATATGTTATACTATCAAATTACAAAAACAGAAAACAAACCAAAAAAAGAGCTTATGGGATCTTAGAAAGACAAAAAAAAAAAAAAGACGACCTAAATTTAGGGCAAAGAGATCTATGGAAGAAGAGATATTAATGTAAAAACATGAACATGTAATTTTAAAAGGAGAAATAGTAACTAGAATTAACAATATTTAAATATATTATAGATATGATTTTCTAAAATTAGAATACCATCTATCAAAGTTTTTGCTTTTTTCGGTTTTCTGAAAAGAATTATTTATTTACTATATATACACTTTTTAAAATTAAAATATCAAAGATAACATAGACATCAAGTACCTTTAGCAAAATACTAAAATACTATTTAAACAAACTGGCACTTTGCTGTTCTCTTTTATTGTTTTCCTATTTCATGTATTTGAAATATAATCCTATCTTTCTCTGTATATCTCCATGTTGAGTGGCTTTAAATATCTGACTTGAAAATTCAAATTCCCAAAACAATAAAAAGCAAAAAGAAAAAGAAAATTTAGATTCCTAACCTTCTGACTTAGACTAAACATCTGTCAACATGATAAAACAAATCTCCTCTAATATTTAAAAATAAGAATTGTAAGATCTTTTAAAAAAATAAAATATCACATTAATGGCAAATTGAGTACAGTACCTGTCGACTAATGTTGGCAGGCGTAAACTGGTTAAGAATGGGTTGCAAGCCTGTTGTATCAGCAGCTGTTCTGTAATCCAACCGATATTCCATAAAAATAGTAATTGGAGTGAGTTTGTCTCTAAATTCAGATTCATCCTAGAAATGGAAAAGCTTTGAATTAATGATAACATCAACCTAAATTATCTAGAGAAATCCATAAGTGCACATTACAAAGCCAGCTATATTCATCCCTTGATCTTCAATTCTAACAAAATTCTCTGGAAAATTATACTTATGTAGAAATAGACTACCCAAAAGAAGATTATCCTTATCAAGTAAGAACCTTTAGTCAATTTTTTACAATGTACTATTTGATTCACACAAAAGTACATAAGACATATTAATAACGTGAGCACTCAAACACACACACCCAACATCATAAGAACATTGATGGCGCTTAAGTTACCTAAATACTACTTTTTCTTCATCCTTCTGCCTTCCTTCTCAATAGGATTACACGTAGTCTTCTGTGACTTGCTTTCTGTCCTACACTCTTGTTAAGATCCATCCATGCTATTGCATGTAGCCTATGTTAATTTTGTACTGTTGAGTACTGTTTCATTATATAAATATACTACAATTCATTTATCCATTCTGTTGAAGGCACTTTTGATTGTTCATGGGCTTTGCTTGTTTTTGCTATTACAGAAATGGCTGTGATTATTCTTATACATAGTGACAAGTGTATTTGCCAGCTCTGTAGTAAGTACCACATTATTTTCCAAAGTCTTCAAAACAATTCACAATGCCATCAGCAATGTATAAGAATTCTTAATTCACATCTTGACCAATTAATAGGTATTGGTGGACTTTGTTTAAATGTAAGATTCTATTTCTTCATAGTCATAACATGAGGTATTTGTCTTGCTTCTTAAATCATGAAGTTTTTAAAAAATGTAATCAAAACCCTTTTTCGTACTTAAATAAGGCAGTCACGTTTCCTCTTTAAGCTATTCATGTGGTAAATTACATTTTTAGACTTAATGTTAACCCACTCTAGGATACATCCAACTTGGTCTATGTATCTTTTTTCACAAACTGCTCAGATTTATTTGCTTATAATGGCTTAATAGTTTTACATCTATTATAAGACTGGAATGAAATTATCCCTTCTGGTAATATTCTCAACCAGTTCAGGAACCAGTTACACTAGTTTCACAGATTGACGTTGAAATATTTTGTTTTTCTATTCTTTCAAAGAGTTTATTTAAAATTGAGATGTCTTGTTCTTGAATGTTTGGTAAATATTGCTTATAAAACCATCTGGGCTTTGTCTTTTTGTACAGATTAACTGTCAATTCTATTTGTTAAGTGTTTAGGGGATTATTCAGGTTTTCTATTTCTTCTTATGGGAGTTGTATTGTTTTTCTAAGAATTTCCATGTTTTGTCTAAAAGTTTTTTTATGTGCTGGCCAAAGGTTATTCTTAATATTCTGTTAATTCCTCCCTTATTTGTAATGTCCCTTTTCAAGTCTTAATTTTGTAGTGTTTTCTTCTTACCTTCACTTATTTTTCATTAAAATTAAATAACATTTAAGGCTATACATTTATCTTCACATTCTACTGTTGTGACAGCCTATACATTTTGCTATGTCGTATTTTCACTATGATTCAGTTGCAAGTAAATTTCCATCATGATCTTGTTTTTGACCCAAAGTTATTTAAAATCACACTTCCCAATTCTCAGTTGATCCTTTTGTTACAGATTTCTAACAACTCCACTGTGATAGCATATATTCTATAATATCATATTTTGAAATTTGTTTAGACTTCCTTTATGGCTTATGCATGGTCAGTTTTCATATTCTTTAATTGCTGGGTATAGGTTCTATACAGCCCTGTTAAATCAAGTTCATTAATTATGTTGTTGTCTGAATGTTTACTGATATTTTTGTCTTGCTTTGTTTTTTCCTTTAAAAAAAAAAAAAGAGTCTCATTATGTTGCCCAGGCTGGTCTCAAACTCTTGGCCTCAAATGATCCTCCTGCTTTGGCCTCCCAAAGTGCTGAGATTATAAGCTTGAGTTACTATGCACTGCCTCTTTACTTCTTTAAACATTTTATACAAATTTGCACTCTGTAACTAGCCTTTGCAGGTCTAAAATCTGTTGCTTCTTCTAGTGGCTTCTTTGTGTGTGTGTGTGTGTGTGTGTTTAATGAATCCATATTTGATCAAACTTAACCTGTGGAAATCCTGGGGCCCATACTGGATTGCTCCTCTTCAGCAAGATTTTACATTTGGCTCTTGCTGGAATCAGGATGCACCGCTGTCCTGGGAACACTTAGCAATATACAACTGTCTGAATTCCTATGCAATTACCACCCACCCTCTCCCCAGGCTGCGTCCTTGCCAGTAACTCTAGGTAATAGATTTGCTTATAACTCACAATTCAGATTTTTGCCATTGGAGTTTTTTAGTTGAATGCTTATTTTTTAAAATTAATTAATTAATTTTTTTTTTTTTGAGATGGGGTCTCGCTCTGTCACCTAGGCTGGAATGCAGTGGCGCAATCTTGGCTCACTGCACCCTCCACCTCCCAGGTTCAAGCAATTCTCCTGCCTCAGCCTCCTAAGTAGCTGTAATAACTAGCACCTGCTACCACACCCAACTGATTTTTTTTTTTTTTTTTGAGACAGAGTCTCACTCCGTCACCAGGTGCCAGGCTGGAATACAGTGGCGCAACCTTGGCTCACTGCAACCTCCGCCTCCTGGGCTCAAGCAATTCTCCTGCCTCAGCCTCCCAAGTAGCTGGGACTACAGGTGCACGCCACCACGCCCACCTAATTTTTTTTTGTATTTTAGTAGAGACAGGGTTTCACCATGTTGGCTAAGCTGGTCTTGAACTCCTGACCTCATGATCTGCCTGCCTCGACCTCCCAAAGTGCTGGGATTACAGGTGTAAGCCACTGTGTCTGGCTGATTGCTTATTTTTTTGGACTCTGGAGATTTATTTTACTTTCTTGAGAGTCCAGTTGCATCTAAGAAACACATTTATCGTAATTTGTTCAGTAGTATTGTTGTAGAAAGGCCATTTGGAATATCCAATCTGTCAGAAGTAGAAGTCCACCATTCAGGTTTGACACTTTACAAAGCTAATTTCCTTTGTGTATTTTCTGTTTCTCCTTTTGATCGAACACTAATTTACAGAAAGTGAAAATCATTTAGATGAAAAAGAAAAACTAATGACTAAAAAGGAACAACAATGTAGTAGAAAAGTTATCTCTTACTCGCAGATATGCGATCAATTCCTCACACTGCATCAGTCCCCCCCTTGAAATAGTCATGTTCTTCGAGTGACTTGGGGACCTGCTATGGAGAAACAGTGCGCGTCGAATTGCTCCCTTTTGCTTGAGTTTATCCAGAAGAAGTTCCACCTGAAAGTCTATGTAAACCAAAGTATTTATAACCAACATATTCTTTACGGACACCTATCTATCCTAGATATCTAGAGGTTTCATGTAAACAGAGATCTTTCTTCCTTAAGAAGTAAATTGCTTCTAATTAATTTAAAATTTCAGTACATTGTAATGAGACAACATATTAATTCTGAAAAAATATTTAATAGCAATTAATTAATCCAACTTTCCCCAAAGTAATGTCATAAATAATTCCAAAATATGACAGTAGTAAACCAATGATCAGACAGGAGAAATGTTATCTTTTAATTTAAGCTGAGAGGAGGAAGTCCAAAGGATGAAACATGTGAATTAAGACTTCTACCATAAATTCAAGTAGCAAGAGTCTTGCTTATTTTAAGAAGTATTTGCTAATATGTACTCATGCTATCATATTAAACACTATGATGAATGAAAAGTTTGCCCCACTTGAAACTCTTGCTTCCAGTAAAGCTATCATACCAAATTGTCAGATGAATATGCCTTCAGAAAGCAAGTGATCAGAGTTAAATACATCAAGAATCATTTTAAAACAAACATGTAGCAATTAGGATTACTGCCTTATAAGATTGAGTTCTTTAAGTAGTTTCTTAAGAGAGTACAAATCTTTAAAACCACAAGTCGCATTCCAAGTTTCTCTAAACATTGACCTTTATTTCAAATTTTGGTGAAAACCCATGGTTATTTTGCTTCATGTTCTGTTCTACTCAGCCACATTGATCTCCATGCTGTTTCTCAAACACTGAGCACATTTCCTGCTTCAGGCCTGTTGAAACTGCCAGTTCCTCTGTGTGAAACATTCCTCCACCTATCCCATAGCTATCTTATTTCCTTCAGGCCTCTACTGAAAAGTTGTCTTCCAGGGAGACCTTGCTTGGCGGCCCTACGTAAACTTTCACACACAAACACGCACCCAACAGTTTCAGTTTCTTCTCTGCTTTGTTATTATTCCTCACCACTCGTCATTAACCTACTGACAAGCCTTGACAATAATTATTTAACACTCCTATCCTGCTCTCAGGACCCCATCAATCATTTTAGGAAAAGAAGAGTAGAGTTTGCTGGGTGAATTAAATTGCCTCACCAAAACTTTTTCTCCTCCTTCTCACTATTTCTAAACCACCTCTACTACTGAGATTGCTGGGGGCTGCCCCAAGACATAAAATACAGAGTTCTCAGCAGATCATCTCCTTGTAAACAATAATATTCACATTTTCAACACAGTTTGCTATCTAACATTCGTAACTGCTTAACCTTCTAAAGGTCATATGTTTACCATTCCGTGGACTATTTAGCTTATAATGTCCATAAATAAGTGTATTATTTTGAATTAGCTTAAGAATTACCAAAGATTATAATTATGCTGAAATCTTGAATGTCTTTAAGCATAAGCATACAAATAAAAAATTATAGTAACAATTCGAGTAACTATTGGAATATCCTAAAATATTTTTTAAGTGCTGTGTATGCAGTATCATTAATCTGATTTTTCATAGAATACTTACTAAGTTTCCTGGGAAGTGCTCCTTTGCCATCTGCCTTTAAGCAGAACCTAACATTAAAACTGTGGAAAAATAAAACATACATAAATCCTATAATCCAGTTTAGACATATTTCTTTATTATCATACACATCTCATATTTCTAATAATTTATATTGTAAAGCCTAAATCTTTCATATCTTAATATTATTCTAAAAACAGGAAACTATACATATTAATCTACTAACCTAACTCATCCTTCAGTAATTTAAGTACATTTCCTATCATGGTACCTTGATGAGAAAAAGTAAAAGAACTTCCTAACTTCCTCTCAACTTATAGAACCTGTTGATAAATCTAAATGAGAGAAAAGGCAGTTCAGATTTTAAAAACTGTTTGATTGATAAACAAACCTATCATAGCTTCCTTTAATTAGCAACCTCCTTCAGAGCAGTGTTATTCACAATTTATTAGCAGGTTTTGAAATCAGTTTAATGGGTTGTCTTCAGCATCTTAAGAAAAAATGTTTTAAACTGACTAAGGTATCAAAGGTAAGTATGATTTTCTGAAACACTCAATTACTTATATGTGTTTACTGGGTTATACTGCAAAATGTATATCTTACTATGTGCCATAGTCAAAAATCATATGAATGTTACAGCTCTAGTTAGTGCATTTGAGGCCTTTGAATTACTAGCATAATTAAAAGCAGATTAATGGCAACTTCACAGAGGCATGCAGGGTAGAAAAGGAGTAAAAGTAATAGCAAAATCTTGAAAACAACTTCACTGCCAGTCAATAAAAATAAAGACCAAATATTACTGAATTTTTAATGTAATCCAATTAAAGAAATGACAATTTCAAATTTTAATAACTATAATGATAATTCAAAAATATTCAAAAAAAATTCAGGAAAAATATCTTTAATTGGCTTTTTTGAAGCAAAATTTTTCTAGGTATCAATCATTTGCTTTTTCTCTGCAATTTTTCTTTGTAAGTAAGGAACAGTGTTTCCAAAAGTGTGAGCTCATGAATGGCTACTCATGGTGATTTTAGTAGGATATGAGTCAAGATTTTTCATTAGTTTTATATTTATATTGATTTATATGAGAAAGATACTGGTTTCTACGTTTTGCTTTTAAATACTGTGAAGTAAAGCATGAGACAATTTAAAGAATATCTATAATGAAAATAGAGCAAAAAATTATTACAGTAGCATACAAACGACAAAGATGAGAGAAAAAATGGAGTAGAGAAGAATTCAGACATTTAACTTATAAAAAATATTGTATTTTTCTTTGGAAACTAGTAAAGGACTAAGCAGAAAATTAATATATTAGAGCAAAATAATTTTTTTCATACAGCTATTCACAGATATTAAATCTGAAAAACAAGATGTCTTTTAAAAATGTAAATGTTTACAGGGCTGTTTGGAATTACATATAAATGAACTGAGATCTTATTAGCTTTTCTTTCTTTTTGAAAATATTGATCATTCATAACTCTTTAAAAATTAATTTCATACTAATTTATAGAGTATGTTTACAGCCTTTAGATACCTTTTTTGAAGCACTATTTCTAATAACCCAATTTGTAACATGAAAATAGAGTATAAGGCCAGGTGCGGTAGCACATGCCTATAACCCTAGCGCTTTGGGAGTCTGAGGCAGGACGACTGGCAGGACGACTGCTTGAGCACAGCAGTCTTTGAGACCAGCCTGAGCAATATAGGGAGATCCCATCTGTACAAAAAATTAAAAAAATTAGGTGGGTATGGTGGAATGCGCCTGTAGTCCCAGCTACTAGAGAGGCCAAGGTGGAAGGATCACTTAAGCCTGGAAGGCCGAGGCTACCGTGAGCCGAGGTTGTGTCACTGCACTCCAGCCTGGGCAACAGAGCAAAAACTTGCCTCAAATAAAAAAGGAAAGAAAAAACAGTATACTCACGGAAACTGTGTTAGTAATATTTCAGCCCTACCACCTTCATTTTCAATTACTCTTACAATGCCTGAACAATAATCACAATAACTATTATTAAATAAATACCCTTACCAGGAAACTTTGAGAGCTGTCCCAGGCAGTGGGCAGGTTTTATTGTCTTGATTTAAAATACTAGGGTACACTTCAAGGCCAGCATTTACAGTGATAACTGGTCTGGCCCTAGAGGGGGGAAAAAGAAGATGAAGAAAAAAGTTATTTAAAAAGTTAGGTTGATCTAAATATCTGTGGTCCATATTCACTACATATATAGTGCAATGTCTACAAAAAGCATTGTTTGTAATAGTAAAAGGAACAGAAACAACATAAATGTAGGTGATCAACTGTGTTAGTTACCCAGAACTGTCCTGATTTTAGCACAGAAACTCCAGCATACTGATAAATCGCTCAGCTCCAGGCAAAGTGGGACAATGGCTGGCCTACATGAATTCAGTCACTAAAGCAGAAGGGCTAAATAAGTTATGAGATATCTACCGAATTCACTGCACTGCAATGGAGAAAATGAGTGCCATGAAGTCCAACTGTGCTGATGTAGGATGATCAATAAGACATAACCAATGTATAGTTTTAGCGTCAGAGAAAAAAAAACCCAAATGTACAAAGGATGCCTACTCATCTATGTACATACATACATAATATGATTTTTTTAATGCATAGAATTTTTCTAATAGAGGAAACATATAAATTATTAGCTGGTGTGAGGGAAAACATTTTTTATTGTTTACCCTTCATGTACTGTTTGCATTTTTACCACATGCATTATATCATTAACAGCAATTTTAAAAACTAAAAATAACAAAATAAATACAGTTTTCCTGAGTTTAGACACACAGGTTTAAATCCTATACAAAAATACAGCAGGCTCAAGTCAATCAATGTGCCTGTCTCAAAATGATAAATCTCTGACATCTGTTAAGAATTGTAAAGTTACCATTAAGTTGACCCATCACAAACTCTGTTACACAGCACTAATGTTAGTGTTCCTACCATGTATAAACTCAGACCACAGATATGTAAACATCTTAACTACTTGGGATACCAACTGATATTCTAAGTCATGAGAAATTGATGAAATACAGAGAATAACTGGAGATATATAAGAAATTGGGAAATAGAAATATATGAATTCATGCATATTGCTCTAATAAAAATATTTATTTTAGGTTTCATTACATACTGCCCTTGTGGTCAGAGAATACCAAGGCACAAGCATGAAGTTAATTTCCCACTTCTTAGAGGAAAATGTAAACCCATACAATTTTAGAGAGATTAAAACTACAGGAGAATACCTTTGAACATAATTTAAAAGACAAAGACCAGCCAGGTACAGTGGCTCACACCTATAATCCCAGCACTTTGGAAGGCTGAGGCGGGTGGATCACTTGAGCCCAGGAG
The DNA here is from genome assembly GCA_963573385.1 of Cacajao melanocephalus. Taxonomy (NCBI): domain Eukaryota; kingdom Metazoa; phylum Chordata; class Mammalia; order Primates; family Pitheciidae; genus Cacajao; species Cacajao melanocephalus. Next base: position 39,809 of record CAUYLG010024497.1, on the reverse strand, counting down.
TTCAAGACCAGCCCAGGCAAAAATACATAAAACTAGCCAGGTGTGGTGATGCATGTCTGTAGTGCCAGCATACTACAAACGCTGAGGCATGAGAATCACTTGGAACTAGGAGGCAGAAGTGGCAGTGAGCCAAGACTGCACCACTGTACTCCAGACTGGGTGACAAAAAAAAAAAAAAAAAAAGTTAGAAATTCTAGTATAGCACAATAAAATGACTACAATTAACAATAATTTATTGTACATTTCAAAATAGCTGGCTGGGCACAGTGGCCCATGCCTGTAATCCCAGCACTTTGGGAGGCTGAGGCGGGTGAATCACGTCAGGCCAGGAGTTCAGGACCAGCTTGATCAATGTGGCGAAACCTGGTCTCTACTAAAAATACAAAAATTAGCTGGTATGGTGGCATGTGCCTATAACCCCAGCTACTTGGGAGGCTGAGGCATAAAAATCGCTTGAACCCAGACGGCAGAGGTTCCAGTGAGACGAGATGGTTCCATTGCACTGAAACTCTGTCTCCAAAACAAAACAAAACAAGACAAAACAAAACAAAAAGAGCTAGAGGAGAGGCTAGAAAAGAGGCTTCTGAATGTTACCAACGCAAATAAATTGTAAATGTTCGAGATGATGAATATCTTAATTACTCTGATTTGATCATTACATTGTATGAATGTATCAAAATATCAAATGTACCCCATATGTACAATTATTACGAAACAATAAAAATAATACTATTTGCCTGCAGCAAATCATGAATAGAAAGAACAAATTTCATCATTTCAAAAAAATTAAACTAAAATTCAAACACTGACACTTAATTAAAAAACATTCAAATAATTCAGAATATTCCTATATTATAGGATACAGAAAATGCTCACCTGTATAAGATAGCTCGATCTACACCAAAAGCTCCTACAATTAAGTCTTAAAAGTGGAAAAATATGTTAATAATGATAATGGTTTTTAAAATGTATATACTATTCTATGAAATTTTCAATGAACATAAAAAGACTTGAACATAGTCTCAAAACTATTCATTAAGAGGTTGTAAGACATCATATAAAAGGCTAAAATATATGAAAATGTAAACAAACTACCATCAGTGGGAAAGGCTTATCATAAACTAGGCTTTCATCTAGGTGGATATAAATCTTTTAAATAAATATTTAGTAAAAAGTAGCAATGATAAGTGTACACCTGCCAAACATCCATACTGCCAAAGGAAAAAGCTTTATAGATGCCTGTGGATTTTACAATCTTATTATAAAATTTCTTTTCTATTTCCTATATATATGTGTGTGTGTGTGTGTGTGTGTGTGTGTGTGTGTGTGTAAACTATCATAGCAGATAGCACTCAAACCAGCAAGAATGAAACGCATTAGTTTTCATATGCCACTGGTTCAACTGGTTCACGATTCAGAAAAAGTCAAATGAGAGCTCTAATTCACATTATACTCAAGCTAAATTTGAGGAAGTCCTTTCTAAACAGAAGAACATATGAAAAAACATAAAAACAGATTTGATTACATAAAAGCTGGAAACTTGATGCCCAAAATGCAAATGTGACAAACTAGAAAATATGTACAAGAATTAAGAAGTTAATATTTTCAACATTTAAGGCATTGTGAAAGTTTCAAAAAAAATGAATGAATGAATGAAAGAGAAATACTATCCCAGTAGAAAAGAAGAAAAAAAGACACAAAAAGGAAATTCACACTATATATATATATATATGCACACACACACACACACACACACACACACAAATGAAAATGCTTATTTTTACCAATGATCTATGTATAGTTAAGATATCAACCTCATGTCTTATTTCTAGAATTACACACTGTTAAAACACACTGTCCACCTGTTATACAGTTAAAAATTATTATAAAAGAGGCACAAGTGTGGGGAAACAATGACTCATTTACTGCTGGTGGGTGCTTTAAAAAGTTGACAAAAACCTTCTTGTGGAGGGAGTGGTATGGTAACTTGACCATGTGTATCAACAACCTTAAAAAAAAGTGCACCCCCTTGACACAGCAACTCTTGAGTTTTGTCCTAATGACATAACCAGAGATGTGCACAAGAATTATACAAAAAGATAACAATGCCACAAAATAAGGCAAATAAGATATCATACAGATATTTCTTATAAAAGGAAACACAAAATCTGTTTTAGAAAAATAATAAAGTGAAGAAAAGTTTCTGAAACTGAATAAAACACACTATGAACAGCACATAAAAGTATGATTCCTTTTTTAAAAAAATATGTGACTGCATAGAAAAAAATTGAAAAGATATGCTTTGATGTATTTTCTAAAAGTTCTATAATAAATATACTGCATTTATAACAAAAAACTCTTTAATACTAATTTATGAGACTCAACTTCATGTCTTATTTCTGGAAACAAATCAACATACTTGTATATTGAGCTCATATTAAGTATTTCAACAACAAAGGTCATCTAAATTTTCTACACTATATTTCATTTAAAGAAAAGATCTATTTTGATTCTAGATCCATTTATAATACTCCAAAGTGTATAAGAACCAGAAAAAGGTCTTGCTTGCTCTATCGGACCCATTCAGTGGGTGACCTTAGGCAAACTGCGTTTCTCAGTCTCTTTTCACATTCAGAAATGGTATAATAATCAGCTATAAAAATGAGCTTATATTAACTCACATATTAATGGGAGAATTAAATAAAATAATATACTTAATGAAGGCCGGGTGCAGTGGCTCATGCCTGTATTCTCAGCACTTTAGGAGGCCACGGCAGGTGGGTTGCTTGAACTCATGAGTTCAAGACCAGCCTGGGCAACATGGTAAAAACCACTCTTCACAAAATATACAAAAATTAGCCAGGCATGATGGTACATGCCTGTAGTCTTAGCTACTTAGGAGGCTGAGGTGGAAGGATGGCTTGAGCCCAGGAGGTGGAGGCTGCAATGAGCCAAGATTGTGCCACTGCACTCCAGGTTGGGCAAAAGAGCCATACATTGTCTTTAAAAAAAAAAAAAAATTACAACTTTTAGTCAAGTCCATAAACTCTATGTAATTTAAAACAAATAACAAAAAAGATAGCTAACAATAAAACAGCTTAAAATGAGCATTTAGTTTTTGTTTATAGCTTTAGTAATATTCTTCTTTGACATGTCATTAAAGACTTCAGGAGAAACTCAGAGTGTACTGTACACTCCTAGGAAAGAGAGCTGACTTTTCTTCATATCTCCTTCAGTTATGGGAATGATGCCTTGAACATTTTAGAGGTTTGATCAACACGTGAAATACTGAATTGCAATAATTTATAATACAAATCAAGAACAGTAACTAATACATTTTGCTATTAGGACTGAAAAATCTAAGGGCTCTATGTACTGATAAAAAAGCACCTGGATATCCATTTTTGTCTATATCTGTGGCTCCTTTCATCGCATAGCCAAAGCTTGGTGGCATGCTTCGAGCAGCCCACTGCCCTTCAAGGATTTGAGATGGGATTGCGTTCAAGCCCGTTGATCTTCCATTGAAGATATAAACAATTCCTTTTTTATCTTCACCCCCATACGGAGCAGCAATTGCAATATCTGTGGGGAAAAAAAAGAGGAGGGGGAAGAAGAATGACAGAAGTAAAAAGGAGGAGAAGAAAGGGAAGAATGAGGAAGGAATGAGAGAAGTGGGGAAGAGGGCAAGAATGAAGAGAAGAAAGTTTCAGTACTTACAATTATTTTGACAGATCTTAATATTTATAGAACCCATTTATCATGATAAACATTAATTCAAAGTTTAGTAGGGTACTTTTTATCCACAAGCAATAATCTAATTCAAAGAAACTCAAGCAAAACTGCAAAGAAAGGACATTAATTAAGAGACAGATAATCTGGCTCTGACCTTAAACAAATCACTTAAACTTTCTGGACTACAAACGTTTCCTCTTTAAAACTAGGGTGTAGGGGATGGACGGAGGACATATCAAAAAGATTGATCTAAAGTTTATTTTCACTGTCAAAATTCTAGTTGACTTATTTGTGGATGGTATTGTTTTTCTTAACAGAAGCCAATCTGCTCAGAAATTTGAAAGTTGTGGCTTCATCTTGATCTTGCTCAACTTATACTGAAATAAGATAAATGATAATGTTTTAAATCCTTTTAAAAAAACTTCAAACACTAAATGATCTTTTCTGCCTCTAAAATATATTACCAATCTGCCCCCTTCTCTCTCTGCTGCTGCTGCGACCTCCCTAAACAAGTCATTGTCATATTCTGTGCTTAAGCAGCCTTTTAAGTGGCCTCCCACTTCTACTCTTGCCCCTATAACTTTCTCTTCCAAAGGGCCAAACGTTCACCATGTCATGTCACACCCACCCCGTTCTTAAAATCCTTCAATTAGTTCCCAAAGCATTTAGAGTAAGTTCTAAACCCTACCTGGTTGTCTAGTTTACTTTGCAAATCTCATGCCTCTCCCTGTCCCCACCCCATGCACCATCCCCCTCCACCATCCAGTTTTTTACCCTTATTTATTCTTTCCAGCAATCCTGGCCTCTTTTTCTGTTTCTTAAACACACCAAGCTAGTTGCCAACTCTGGGCTTATATTCGCTGTTCTCTCTGCCTTAAGAGCTTTTGCTTCAGCGCTTTTAAAACTCTATTCCTTCTATTTGTCCAAATGATCTATCAGATGTCTTTCTGTCATTAGATCAGATGTCATTCCATCAGCAAGGTCTTCCCTGGCCACCCTACACAGTAGGGCACCATCCTTCTCAACCCCCTACTTTCTCTATTACTCTCTGTATCCCGATACTCCCTATCACATTACCTTGCCTTTAAAATCCACCATCTTTATCACTATCTGGATTTCCTCGTTGTTACTTATTCTATGTAGCCATAGAATAAGAATATAGAACATAAGCTTCATGAGAGCAAAGACATGTTGTACCTTTCCTATCACAGACCCTATGTACCAGCCATAAGAAACTGCCTCAATTCCTTAATGTACACGAGCTGTCTCACAGCTTCTTAATAAGTCATGCCTCATTGTCTCATGGCTCCCTTGAAACACCAAAGACATCTTGATCACTCATCCTTTACGTGAGACCATTAAGTCTGGGATCTCAAACACTGTGATGATCACATTGCAGTGCTTTTTTTTTTTTTAACATATAGCTGTCCCCATTGGATGCTGAGTTTCTTAAAGACATGACTAGACTCTGATTTATGCTCATTTTCAGCACCTAGAAGAATGCCCGGCCTGCAGTAAACACCAACTAAGAATTTGTTATCCTTAAAGATGAGTACCTAAGTTATGTAAAAGTATTCTTTTTATCCTTCACGATTTAAAAGATAAGCATAACTTCTATACTATATATGCATTCATCAAGTATTTATTAAAACTTTAATAAATACTAATGCTTGTAATCTTATCACCTTTGGAGGCTGAGGTGGGCAGGCTGCTTAAGCCCAGGAGTTTGAGACCAGCTTTGGCAATATGGCAAAACCCCATCTCTACAAAAAATACAAAAATCAGCCAAGCATGGAGGTACACACTGGTAGTCCCAGCTACTTGAGAGGGTGAGGTAGAAATGCTTGAGCCTGGGAGATTGAGTCTGAAGTGAGCTGTGATCACACCACTGTACTCTAGCCTGGGTGACAGAGCAAGACCCTGTCTCAATCAATCTATCAATAAACAAATAAATAAATAATTTGTTAAAATATAATTTCCCAAAAAAGATGGCTCCAATGTTGAGTGATTGTTTAATAAAATTTATCTGTAACTTTTCTAAACCCTTCATTATTTTATACACGTTAATCATATTCTCTCTCCGCTGTCATTCTGTCGAGTTTGGAAAGTCCTACATCTTCACGCAACTGATTTCTTCCTTTGATCTCTTTAGTTGCTCTTTCCTGTTTTTCTTTTTTTTCCTCTGCTTTTTCTGGAAGAGTATTGATAAAAATTGCACATAATTACCTTGGGGCTACATAAAATTTTGAAACATAACTTTACTGTTTTATTTTATTTTTTTTGAGATGGAGTTTCACTCCTGTTGCCCAGGCTGGAGTGCAACTGCAATCTCCGCCTCCCAGGTTCAGGCGACTCTCCTGCCTCAGCCTCCAGAGTGGCTGGAATCACAGGTATGCGCCACCACGCCCAGCTAATTTTTGTATTTTTAGTAGAGACAGGGTTTCTCCATGTTGGTCTGGCTGGTCTCGAACTCCTGACCTCAGGTGATCCGCCTACCTCAGCCTCCCAAAGTGCTGGGATTACAGGCATGAGCTACCGAGCCTGGCCTTATTGTTTTCATTATTCCTCTTGATGATGCCTGAGTAGGGGTAGGTGGAAAGAGAGGAATATAGGAATACAGGAGCAATGACACTTAATGTCTTCAAGTATGAACAACAACAAAAGATCCAAGTTATAAATAGCACATATATATGTATATGTAACTATATTTATGTATATGTATTAAATACTGTACATAAATACAGTTCAGATAATTTTTAACTGAAGATATTATCATTCACAATCTACTACTTGGTGCAGTAAGACCCAGGGAGAAACCTTGGGAGGCCATAATCATCCTCTATGGTATCTATCTATAAAAGTAAAACCCCTTTGTAAAATCACTTAAAACTTCACATTTTTTTAGCTGTTGCCTATATTTGTTGTACTGACAGACAATACATTTTAATAGGGGTGGCCAGGCACAGTGGCTCACATCTGTAATTCTAGCCCTTTGCATAGCTGAGGCAGAAGGATCACTTGAACTCAGTAGTTAGAGACCAGCCTGGGCAACATAGCAAGACCTCAGCTCTACTAAAAAACAAAAAATTAGCTGGGCATGGTACTGGGAGCCTGTAGTTCCAGCTACTCAGGAGGCTGTGGTGGGAGAATCTTTTAACCCTGGAAGTCAAGGCTGCAGTGACCTGTGATTGCACCACTGCACTCTATCCTGGGTGATGGAGTGCCTCACAAAAAAAAAGAAAACGAAGCGTCTAGGGTTAATCTTCGAGATGATACTTCTAGTAAATGACATCACCTACCCACAAAACAGGTGTGAACCTTGAGGGCAAACAACATTTACCTTTCCACTACTATATGAGGCATACAAGAAGTCATCTGTATTTTTGAAGTTTTCTTCTTAATATATACCTTTCCAAGTTTTAAGGGAGCATATGCTTACTACATTGTTGATTACACAAACTACAATTCTCCATCCTGTGATCTATAGAAAGGTTTTTAATAGTATTCTTTTTTAAGAAAAATCTTGGATATTTCATGTTTCATGTTTCTGAAAAGAGTTCTACAATAAAAGCCAACGTTGCTTTTGAAAGATATCAACAACTATTAAAATGGTACCATTATAAAAGAACAGGCTTATACTTTTTATATGCTACTATGAAGGGAGACAGAACATCCCTCAGAACATTTTGGACAGCTACAATAAAATTATGGCTTTAAAAATATTAATACCAAATTATACCTTTGAGGTACGCATTAGTCAGCATTGCCTTGACAATGTGCCCGGAAGGGTTTTTTTTTTTTTAACACTTGTAGCCAAATGGACAGAAGAGGGCACTGCTGCTAAGCAGGATGCAGAGATACATAAAGCCACCAAATAGCAGTGGGCTGCAGGGGAATGAAGGTTCCTTTGAGAAAGTAATCATTCTGATCTTTTAATTCGAACCTGAGTGGATAGTAACTCATGAGAGCCAATTTTTGAAATCTTTGCTCCGATTTTAAAGAAAAATAGCAATCTGCCCTTAAACTTGATGTGTTACTCACTGACGCTCAATCCACCTTTTCAGGAAGGAGATTTGCTTGTGTAGACTTCTACCGATGGGGTTACAGGACTTTTCCAGGTGAACACAGATAATCAGGGACCTGCAGCTGCTAAACTTTGATCTTACCATTGAAGCCATCCTGGTCCAGATCTCCCAAAGGAGCTATGGCACTGCCAAACCGTGCAAAGACTTCAAACCCATATAGCTTTGTCGTCAGAAAGTCTCCCGAAGTTCTCTGTAGAGACACTGAGACCTGCCCCACCTCTTGGAGTTTGCCATCAGAGCCACGATCCATGAAGAGAGGTGCTCCAATAAGCACATCTGCGTAACTAAAAGAACAGAATCTTCTCACCAAAGCAAGATCAAATTTCATCTCTTAAAGAGGGCATTTTCTTTCTTATAACTCACTTTTCCTCTTTCTGTATCTCACACCCACAGTGAAACACCCAATGATTACCAGAGCAGTTATTCCAAATTCAAACCTTCCTTTAATTCTTTTAAGAACTATGAATAGTTCTTAAAAGAATCTAGAATTGTTTCAGTAGCTTTTGTAACATGAACAAATAAATTACTTTATTTGTTCATGTTACAAAAGCTACTGAAAAAATTAGAACAAACATAGAGGTTTTCTAGTATTCATGATTAAGGTTGCTTCAAATTGTTTTCTTAAACAGAAAGATTAGCAGAAAAAAAAACAGAAAAAAAATGTTTAGTTTGAGTAAAGTATTCATAAACATGAGAGAAAACTTTCTGGAAACTTTTTTTTTAAAACTTACTCATCTCCATTAATGTCAGTGGTAGCTACAGAAAATCCGAAATATGCGGCCATCTGGATAAAAAGATGAAAATGAAATGTTTATATTTCGTCCAATTAGTTTAGACAATTAACATTTGTAACATATGTACCAAAGAGAAAAGGTAATTTTTTTTCTCTGCATATAGTGCTTCAATCCAAGCATCTTGTTTTTTGTTTATTCTACCAACACAATGACAATCAGGTAACGAGGCTTGTTGTTTTCCTAGATCATAGACTCTACCAACACAATGACAATCACGTAATGAGGTTTGTTGTTTTCCTAGATCATGGACACAATATATTACATGTACATCATTCCGGTGTTGTTGATACATGACATTTAAGTCCAAGGACAATCAATTCTCCTTCCCAGGCTTACCCTATTATCTCCCTTTCTATTTCCCAAAACATACCAGACACAAGCACACTAACAAAGATATATAGTCACAGACAAATGTTGTGATTGAGCCCAACAAGTTACATATGGATGCCTACGTCATGAGGACAATAATAATTATTAATAATACATAATAATTGGCTCCCCTACGTGAAACTAATTCTACTGTTTAAAAATTATTGTTTGGAAAGATATGGAAAGCTCATTTTTGCCTCATATCTCTACAGATTACTTGACAACACGGTTTTGCTTTTGAATGACACAGTACAAATGTGTTTGCGTTTATTATGGGCTTATTATGCACAGGAAGCAGAAATGTCCTCTTCCTACAAAAGGAGACCATTGGCTTTCATAGGGAGAGCAGCTTAGCTGTGAATATAAACGTGAAAAAGGAAAGCTCTAAAGAGAGCTCAAAGTGCAAAACAAAACTAAAATAGATGACAGATTAAATATAAAGAAAGGTGAAAAATGAGTCAACAAACCCAAAAAGGAAAGTTAGCAACGCTTCTCAAATTTGATTGGCTCAAGTATCAAGAGAGAATGATAAGGGAGATTCCTACATTATCTATTTTGGGTTGATATAGTGTAATTGGAAAAATAAAAGGTGTGTTCTGTATTAAATGACAAGAACAGAGCTTGTGAAATAAAATATACTGTGTTTTGGGTATGAGGTTGATGTGCTGACTAGAATGTAACAGAATAATATTCATGGACCTTAGTCACCTGGGGTGTTTGGCTTGGAAGTATAAAGAAAGGATGGCATTTACTGAGACACGTTTTGTCCCAGCACTATGATTGAAATGTTTTCTTCTGATTCTCACAACTGTCCCATGAGGAAGTTGCCAGCAACCCTATTTTCATAAATAAGGAATCGGATTTTCAGCAGCAAATACCTTATCCAATGAAATAACAAACAGCATGGAAAACCCCAGTTTGTCTTCATCTAAAAGCCATGTTTCCCATTTCTCTGTAGTCACACCCCTCCTTTTTTTTCAATTACACTTTAAATTCTTGGGGTACATGTGCAGAATGTGGTTTGTTACACACGTATACACATGCCATGGTGGTTTGCTGCATTCACACCCCCATCATCTACTTTATGTATTTCTCCTAATGTTATTATCCCTCCCCAATCCTCCCACCCTCTGCTATCCATCACCTAGTCCCCCTACCCCCACAACAGGCCCCAGTGTGTGATGTTCCCCTTCCTGTGTCCATGTGCTCTCATTTTTCAACACTCACTTATGAGTGAGAACATGCCACACCCCTTCTTAATAGTGGAGGAGGAATAAAGCAAGTATCATTGACTGCAGGCAGTAGGACCCAGACTCATACATGGACACCAGACAGGAGAAGCTGCTTGAGCTGGAGAAGTCACAACTGAACAAAGGGACCACCCCTGCAGCAACCCTAACTGCCTGTCAACTACGGGGCTCCCCAGGTTGTGCATCAATCCTGACTGCCACACAAATGGGAAGAGGTTTCTGGGGACCATGAGTCTAGCCAGTCACCCTATCCATCCTATCCCAAAGCCCAACAATCTCAACTGAACAAAAAGGCTTGAATCCCAGATCTGCAAACTATGAGAATGATTTTTTTTCTACCTATTGTTTAATTTTTTCTTCATCATGACCAACTTATGTTTTCATTCTCTGAGACAGACAATACAGAATATTATAAAATGCCTGTACTCACAGAGAATGTCTAATACTTAAAAGTGCTAGCATTTTTTAGCTGAGAAATATCTAATTTCATGCAGTACAAATGAAGTTGGCTTGTAATAGCTGTAATACACACAACTGTGCCATGCTTTGCATTGCATCTAACAAAATTATAAGGCATAGATCAGTCTTAAAAGAGAATTTAATGTTACCAGTAAATAAAAAGAAGTCTTTGTGGTTTTGTGTATCTGTGACTTTGTATTTCCTAAAAAAAAAACAAAAAAGCAGACAAAAACAAGCCAAAATAGAAAGAAAAAAAAAAAAAAACAAGCCAAAATATCCAAATTACTTTGGTTAAAACAAAGATAAAATATTTAAAGCCTATCTTATATCTATAATATTAAATATTATAGAATCATTAAACCATTCTGATATTGCCAAGGAAAGTTTTAAGACATTAGGAAACTCTAATAAAATATTGCATGAAAAAGGCAAGACAAAATGAAAAATACAGAGCAAACCAATTTTTGTTTTTATATATACACGCACACACACTCAAAAGAGAAATAATAGTTTTACCAAAATGATAAGAATTGGATGGATTATCTACTTGATGAGATTATAGTTCATTTTTACACTTTTATTTCCCAAATCTTCTCCAATGAGTAGATATTGCTTTTATAGTGGGAGAGGGAGATCGTATTTTGAAAGCATACCTGCTCACCAGTAAAATTGTATATGGAGGACATGTTCTTCCCATCATAAATATAAACCTGTGAAGGAAAATCAGAAGTATATGAAATCTAGTAAAACAGAAGATACCTTAAGAGATTTAAAAAAAATACCTTTAACTTTCTTACCATTCCCAAAGTCCTTGCTGCTCTTGGAACGCCTGAAACAAAGTCTGAAACAAACAAACAAACAAATTATTCATGTTTAGGACCAACACTGGAAATTGCAAAAAAGAACTGACTATGTCGGCAAGCTCTAAGTTTTACTACTTCAATTCAAAACAAACAATCGATTTAGAAAAATTGGTACTCCATAACAAAGAGCCTCGGCGTTTTAAAACTATAAAATCAAAATCTACAAAATACAAATTCCTGAGGGCTCTCAAACATAATGCAAATAAGCCCTTGTGTCATATGTAATATTGTTAAACAAGAATAGACAAGATAAAGTAACCTGAGAATGAAGAAAAGCTAAATGTACAGTAATGAAAAATAATACAGAGCACACTAAAGTGGGCAGAAGTGGCTGTGGCACAGAAACGTGATTAAAATCAGATGAAGACTATGATTCCTAAATTGAGTTCTGAAGGAAGATGGATGGACAATGACAGGATGGGATACTAACTGTACAGAGATAGCCCAGAAGGTAACAAAGAATGCCTAAAGAAAGAAGAAACTAAGCCTCTCCCAGAGGAATGAATTTGCTGAAGGCAAGGAGGAAGGTGATAAAGAAATCACTAACAGTGTTGGGGGCTAAAAAGAAGCAGAAAGGAAAGGCACTGAAGCCAAGTGTAGCTGTCACAATTTCACCAGCCACTAGAGGAAGTTTGGCATAGACCCAGCCTGAACTCTTGCCAGTGTGCTAACATTTCCCTCATTTCCTGTCATATTCCATAACAACAGTTTAAAATTGTTTAAAATTTTCTTTTCTTTCTTTTCTCTTTTTTTTTTTTGAGACAGGGTCTCGTCTGTGTTGCCCAGGCTGGAGTACAGTGGTGTGATCGCAGCTCATTGCAGCCTCAATCTCCCTGGGGTCTGGCGATCCTCCCACCTCAGCCTCCTGAATAGCTGGAACACTGGTGTGCATCACCATGCCCAGCTAAACTTTTGTATTTTTTCTAGAGGCAGCGTTTTGCCAAGCTGTCCAGACTGTTCTAGAACTCCAGGGATCAAGGGATCTACCCGCCTCCGCCTCCCAAAGTGCTGAGATTACAGGCTTGAGCCACAGCACTCAGCTGCTCAAACTGCTTAAAATTTTCAATGCCACGTTTCAAATGCTTAATCTAATTTGTTTAAAGGTTAGATATAGTTCAAGTGTGTCATACCGTCTATGCCATCACCATTGAAATCTCCGACAGCCACAGAGTAACCTGAACAGGAAACCAAAAGGGAGAACTATCAGGGCAGGGAAGTTATCTTCAGCAGACCTGCTGAATAAGTGCTCCTTGAAAATATCTTCAAGAAACTCCTTTAATTACGTAATATTTTGTCCCCTAGTCATAACAGACTCATACGTATATGATAAATGAATTTTAAATAAAACAACTGAGTTAAATATTCAAATAGTCTGTTTTTATTAGAAAACTAAAATTGTCTTACTAACTTTACAAAGGAGTCTGTTAAAAATCGCAAATTTACAACTCATCAAAAAGGAGCAACAAATTCTCTCAATCAGCAAGTACTACTTCTGCTATATATGACTTGTTTTAATGTATCAGAAAGAAATTTAAAGAGAGAACATGTTAATAAGTCCTAAAGACTAAAACTTTTATTTAGCATCATAAATTAAAAAAACTTGAGGAGTTAGACTGCCTCCATTTGAATCTCAGAACAGCAAGCTACAAGTGAGTGACTTTGGGCAAGTTATTTTGCCTCTCAGTGCCTTGGTGTTTTCACCTACAAAACGAGAATCATACAGTATGCTTGGCTTGTGAGGATTAAATGAGTGAATACACACCATGTCACCTTGAGCAATGCCCAGAACACAGTAAGCATATCTTAAAGGCTAGCTATTATTATTATCACTGCACAAATAGTCATTCTCTTCAATTGCAATTACTGAAATGTAACATAACCAAAGTACTCCCTAACAATTTGAAATTGTACATTCTTTATGTTTTAAAAAATCCTAATCTATTTCGCATAAAATATTTTCTACTTAAAAGATGATATGCAGATACAGGATAAATACACCACAATTCCAAAAGTAAGTAAATTTTGGTTTTACCTACCCAAATAACTGTCATCAAAAATAGCCTGTGCAGTCCGAGTTGCTAACTGGTTATTATACTTGATGCTGTAAACGTTGGGGTCATATTTAGATATGATTTCTGCCACTTGATCCGAAATAAGCTGACCTAAAAAAATTATGTATATGTGTATAATAAGTAACCTCCTAATGGGAGTTTTATGATGCAGATAATGAATGGTACCTGCATGAAAGAAAATATTAGATATTAATACTTCTAATTATTAGCCTTACATAACTCTCCTTGATCATACTAAATTTGAAAATGGATATTCTTAACTTAAAGCTATTTCCGTTTAAGCCAGTACTTAAAAAAATCAGTCTCTACTAATAAAAATTTAAGAAAACAGGATTTGTCTTAAATCACTAGATAGCAATGTTAAATACATGGAATAATAAAATCAAAGGTTATCACCCAACCAATCCATTAAAACATGAAAAGTTTACTGAAACAATTAAATACTGTTACCTTTATAATCAGAATAATTGGTTCAATTGATATTTTTTAACTAGCAATATAAATATCTTTAGGAAACAACCTGAATGGATGAGTTCACTTTCATTCACAACCTTGTTATTAAGCAGACAAGAGATCTAGATGACTATACAAAAATCAGCCTGCGCTCCATGCCAAGAAAGGTTAGCTGGTTTATCAAATGTTGTCTCCACAATATGGATAAAATAATGTCTTATCATTTCTGCTGTTTTAGAAAGAAATGTGTAACAGCTAACATTTTCAGTCCCATTCCCATTTGTTTAGTCACAGAGATTGAATCTATAGGGCAGAAACACTTTCTCTGTCTGGGTCACTACCTTATCCTCTGGGCTTAAGTAGTACCAAGAAAATATGAAATTCAATAAATATTTCTTGCATGAAAGAACAAAGGAAAATTCATTATTTCTTTGGAATAAAACATTATTCTTTTCTGCATTCTAACAACAACAATTCTGAGATCTGTGGAAAAATTCATTCTAATGTACTTATCCAGGGTGACATCTGCTGATTTTAATCTTATTGAAACAAAATACTATCTGCCATTTCACTGAGTCTTTTAGCTATTACAGACCACTAATAATAAAATTCTAATATATTTAATATTAATAGTACCTCTCTGTCCTAATTTGGAATAAATAGGAATGTCCATATTCCTATTAATATTATTCCTATATATATAATACCCAAGGCATTAAAAAAAAGTTCATATGTTTCCAGCGTATCTCTTAAAAAGACAGAGTTAACAAGTAGTCTTAACTGAGAATCACAAAATTTAGCTTCCTTGACAGTTTTGGTTCCCAGGCATAAGCACTGCTCATCAGATAATTCCTTCCCCTCCACTGAATGACATAATCAGCAATAAAGAAGAAAAACAAATCCATATTTCTATATCTAACTAGAAAGTATTCATATCCCCCATTTTCTCATATATACTTTAAGGCTGCTATTTTTGTGTTAAAGCAGTAAAACTCAATTATAATATTTCTATATCATTTTATTTCCCCAATAGATGTATAATCCATAAAAATTCCAATTTTTCAGTTTTGCTATGTCTCATATTCTGATCCCTGTCTGTGATGCCTGAATTCTGAATTTTCTCTTTTTTCATTCCCCCCTTTGCCTTCCAACTTTTCACTTATTCCTGTTTTTCATTCCTTCTTATTCTCCTTCCATCCTGTCATCCTCCAGCAAATCTCTTTCTTTAGCTTCCCTCTCTACAAGGCAAAAGCAAGCATGAGTTTTTCTACAAAGAAGCAAGTTAGGAAAGCATACTGTAGAATACAAGTGTAAAATTTGAAACTTTCAAATCAATATAGTCAAAGGTTTTCCAATTCTTCCAAACACTGACAATGCTTAAATATCAGAATGCTAATACACAATAGTTTGTCTCATAAGTGGCACTTTTTAGCAGAAACTAAACACGTCAATATATTAATGCGATAAATAACTGTATATCTCTAATGATAAATGAAACATATGGAAAGCAAAGTTTTAGTTACCTATTTTGAAACTGTCAGCAATAATCTGTTTTACATTTGTTCAAATGGTAATTTAATTAGGCCTCCCAGAATGACTGAAGAATATAATAATATAATCATGTATCTTTATATCAATGCCAGTTTAATTATATTTTTTAAAAACTTAATAAGATCCTCTAATTTTATTTCATATATATTTTTGAGACAGCATCGCTCTATTGCCCAGACTGGAGTAGAGTGATATGATTTCAGCATACTACAACTTCCTCCTCCTGGGTTCAAGTGATTCTCCTGCCTCAGCCTCCCAAGTAGCTGGGATTACAGGCCCACACCACCACGCTCAGCTAATTTTTGTATTTTTAGTAGAGATGGGGTTTCACCATGTTGGCCAGGCTGGTCTCTAACTCCTAACCTCAGGTGATTTGCCCACCTCCCAAAGTGCTGGGATTACAGGTGTGGGCCACCATGACTGTTTTGTTTTGTTTTTTTTTTTTTTTTGGTAGAGATAGGGTCTCACTTTGCTGCTGCTCAGGCTGGTTGTGAACTCCTGGCTTCAAGCGAGCCTCCCACCTCAGCATCCCAAAGTGCAGGCATGAGCTACTTCATCCAAGCCAAGATCTTCAATTTTTAAGAAGTCCCCAACACTTAAAGAGATCATTCTCAATATCAGTAATTAATAATAAAAAAAAAGTCACTTAATATCCTACTGAGCAACTTCAAAAGACTTTCAAAACCTTTTAGAATGCCACAGTTTGCCTATAGAGATTAGTCTGGCATACTGCCTAATGATTGTCACGGCCCCTAGAGTACAGACATGTAGAAGTACGTATCACACACAATAAAAATAAATTTAAATTACTTCACATATTTACTTTTAAAATACATTTAACATAAAAGTATGTATTAACTTTTTAAATATTCAGTTTTTATTTTCTTCTAGGAATATACACATATTTAATATATATATATGTTATATTCTTTTAAAAAAAAGTGTAAAATGGAGTGTTTATATGCTTTAATTGTATTTCCACTTCTTTCTTTAAAATAATTTGTAAAATGTCACAGGCATACAGTAAGCCAGGTCAATCAGCGACACAGTCACTAACTGTAATTTAAAAAACATTAACCTACCTTGCCAATAAAAGCTACCAGGACCACCAAGAAGTACTCTGTCAGCCTAGATGAAATCACACACAAAAAAAGACACATATTTAAGAAAAAGTACCTCTCAAAATAGAAATCAATGCAAAACGTAAGATATATATGTGTATGTATATATGACTGAACAATACAGTATTGTTTCTTTATCATTACCAGGTTAATTACATTTCGTTAAATTTAATACAATACTTTTTTTTTTCTTTTTTAGAGAGACAAGGTCTTCGCTCACTCAGGCAGGTCTCTAACTCCTGGCTTTAAGCAATTTTCCCAGCTCAGCCTCTCAAAGTGCTGGATTTATATCTAATCTAATCTAATCTAACCTAAAGCAAACAAAATCATAAATCTTAAATTCATCTAACTCAGCTTCAGTGGATTCATTTAATATGTGAAAATATAAAACTTTTTTGTGGATCTTGGCTGGTTCAAATGTTTGAAATGAGGTACTAATGCAAAGTATTATCAGGTTACAATTTTTAAAAGTCACTTCTTAATTTTATATATTAAATTTGTGACTGGTATACAGCAAATTTTCTTTATATAATCATTGAAGAATTTTCTGCCATTTTTAGTGTCTCAGATCTAAACAAGAGTGAAGTTGAAAATAAAATTTTCAGGGTGTATTATACATATACAAATTCTGCTTGCCTAGTATTTCTTAAACTTAACTAACTCAAAGTGTCTAATACAAGCTATATTGTGTTTGAGCACAATATTTTAGAAATCTCTTCTTGCTACAGGGAAAAGAATTTTTTTTTCCCTCCAAATGTACATATAGCCCTTCCAAGCTTTCAATAGACAATCTTTTGCCTTGGCTACATAAAGGACACTTCCAAGTTATCTGCCCTGAAAAGACACCCTTTTCTCAGAAATATGTTTAAGAAAGTGAACACCTAATTTAGCAATGACTTTCACAGTATGACAGTACTACTGTGGTTACAGTTGTATAGGCATTAATACAGAAAAGATGGACATTATATATTTTAAAAATATATAATATCTATTTAGAAATGTATCATATAACCTAAAACCTGATACTTATCAATATACTTTCTCTCTCTTTGTTTGGCTTACTTGCATTCTAAATTTTGAGTAATATAGTATGAATTTAGAGTATTAAAAACAAATTACCTAGTAAGGAGAGTTAACTATAATTATCAGTACCTAGGTCTAGAAAAAAAATTAATACAAGTACAGATAAAATATAATTAAAAAAAAAATTCAGACTGGGTCTTGCTCTGTTGCCCAGGCTGGAATGCAGTGGCATGAATATGACTCAATGCAGCCTCACTCACTGCAGTTCAAGCAATCCTCATGCCTCAGCCTCCCTAACAGTTGGGACTACAAGCATCTATCACCAAGCCTGGCTAATTTTTAATTCTCTGGAGAGATGATGTCCCACTATGTTGCTCAAGCTGGTCTCCCGGGCTCAACTGATCCTACTGCCTCAGCCTCCCAAAGTGCTGGGACTATAGGCATGAGCCACTGCACCCAGCCTACAACTTTCCTAAAAATAAGAAAATGGGCCAGGCGCCGTGGCTCACGCCTGTAATCCCAGCACTTTGGGAGGCCGAGGCAGGCGGATCACAAGGTCAAGAGATCGAGACCATCCTGGCCAACACAGTGAAACCCCATCTCTACTAAAAAGACAAAAAAAAATTAGCCGGGCATGGTGGCACGCGCCTGTGGTCCCAGCTACTCAGGAGGCTGAGGCGGAAGAATTGCTTGAACCCAGGAGGCGGAGATTGCAGTGAGCCAAGATTAAGCCACTGCATTCCAGCCTGGTGACAGAGCAAGACTCCGTCTCAAAAAAAAAAAAAAAATGCTTTATTAGTGCTTCTGCATCATATAATTTCAATTTCAGTTGTTTTCATACATTTAAGGCACTCCTCTTTGCTCACATTTCTAAGAAAGCCTACATATAAGCTTTCTAAGGAAGGTCTCCATATAATCAATCAATATATTTTTTAGACTTCTCTAGAAGAAATATTCTCAATTTGATATTCAAATATGCATACTGCCCCCCAACAAAATAAACAAACACACAAAAGAAAATAAAGTACTTCAGAGAATTTACCTTTGAAAATTCAAATGGAATTCTTATTTTCAAAAAACAGATTTAAAATACAACTCTGAAGAGAATATTAATTTAGTTAAACATACACAGAGCGCTGCCTATGAGATTTCTTACAATTATTACACACTATCAGCTTCACTTAGTGCTTACAGGCACATAATAGATGGCAAACATCCATGTTTCTCAGCTTTTATGTAACTCTAATTTTGTAATAAAGCTCCCATTGATAGCTTTTGTAAGAAAAACAATTTCAATTAAAAATAGAAAACTTTAATAAGCTATAAATTCGTACAACTGGAAATTTTAATATTAAGTCATAATAGTTACCTATCATTTACTGAGGAGATTGTCTACTTTCCTCCATTCCCAGAGTGATGGGGGATGTCTCCCTATTTCAAATAAGCAATGTTTACTAGGGAGGGAATAATATAAGACAAAGAATGTCAAAATAAATGGATCGTTTTATTAACTGTTTTCATTAAAGAGGTAACAGCTGTAAAGGAGCTGAGGTATTGGCCAGTTTATTTTTAACCACAGTTTAATCAGTAAGGTAGATCTGAATCTCATCCAGTCTTAAATGAGAACTTACTTTAGTAAAATCAATGCTGAATCCTCCTTGACAAAATCCCTGTCCATCAGCATCAATATCTTCTAAAATAAAAAGATTGGAAATATACAAAAACCCAAAAAACAAATAACACAAAACAAAACATGAGAAAACCTGATATCACTAGAATCACAAGATAATGTACTAGTTTCTGAGAGTGGTCATTCACTCGGGCACTTGGTTATTATCACATTCCAAGAAAGTTAGTATGCATGTTTATTAGCACCATTTACTCAGATATGGAAACATAGATTAAATACCTGGACCAGTCACCAGAGAACAACAAAAAATACCCACTAAAATGATACATTTCATTTTTTGACCACAATCCACAAAAAGATTATAGCTTATATCACAACCCAACATACACTGTGTGTATAAGACATATAGAGACAACTTAAAATCTCATGAAACAATATTTTTATTATTATATAGAATACACTCGAATATTTTCCATTTTATTTCATTCTATTGTGACTCACTCCACTGATTTCATAAAACACTAACAAGTTGTGATCTGCAAGTTAAAAATTCCAATCTGAAATTCCTCTTTCTTCCTGTTACACTAAGGTTGCTAGTTCTCTGCAAAGACCTTTGTTATTATGAATAGCAGCAAAGAGATACATACATTCCTAAAGCATTTATTTCCTATACATACATTTTATAGTCAACAGTAAAGATGAATAACATAGCTCAGAATTTCAGGAAATGGACAGACCAGAACTTAATGTTCTTCAAAAAGTAAAATACAAAACTACATGTTTAGTATGGAGATCTAATTAAAGTAACCATCTTTAAGACCCTTTCAAGTATTTTCCAACCACAGTAGGCTCAATAGTTTTGCTCTTTTATAGTTGTTCCCTTTTTAGTAGTTCTCACAGAAAGTGGCTAATTCTGAACAATTAGACAATTAATTTAAATTAATTTTAATCACAAGCAATATGGTACTTAGAACACATGTAAGGATGAATCTGAACACTTCCCCCTTATTTTACTTTGAGGATAACAGAGAACAATGGAAAACACTATCCTTCAGTTATCAAAGACTTATTGTGGCCAATGTTACAAACACATAAAAAGTTGTACTGTTACTATATTTGCCACCCAAATACAGGAACCAAAAAAATCTGTTTTCAGTCATAAGGACAAACTTGTAAGAACTTCTGTCAAATAATCCAATCAGAAATTTTGAACTCATTTTTGAAACATGGAAACTGCCCCAAGATTACACACTTAATATCTAAATTTTTTTAAAGTTTTTTTTTTGAAAGAAAATAGCCTCAACACTATAATGCTAAACCAATGTAAATTTTTCTAACCAAGAGGGAGTGGGAAAATGTGGGGCTGGGGTTTCCAGCAACTAATGAATCAGACTAAGGAATTCTGCTCTAACCTCAAGTTAGAGCAAGTCAGCTATTTATTTCCTTTATTAAAGTTGCATCTGGGGAACTATTTCAAGCTATCTATAAAGACATCCTTGTTTTGATTATCATACTGTACAATTATCTGCTTTATTTGGTTTCCCAGAGTATCCAGCTAAAAAGCATGACTGTCAAAATTTTCTTAACAGGTATATATTAAACTGAGTGCTTCTGTCAATTTAAAGACATTCATGTTAAAAATAACCTATTTTGGTATAGGTTCTGCTACTTATTCCTGCAGATGGTTAATACTTCTCCAATTCATTAAGTCTGGTAACGATATTACAAATGGTAATATTACTGATTCTGACAGTAAGATCAGCTAGGGTTTATTAAATAAGCCCTTACTGTGAGTCAGGTATTACGCTAAAGCATTTTATATGACATTAAAGAAACTGATGCTTAGGGAAACTAGGTAACTTGACCATGGTCAATCAGCTAGTAAATAAAAGAGTAGGATGTGAATCAATTTGAGACCACTGATTATTGGCTCAAATCAGTAATATATTTATCATTCCCTGAGTAATGACAAAGGGAAAGGAACAATCAACTAGAAATCATTGCTGAGAAAAATCTATGTTCAAATAATACTATCATCAGAAAGCAGACAGAAGGAACAAAAGATTCAGTTTGAGCATAGAGTTGAAGGAGTATTCACATCACATGATTCGTGGCTCAGGCAATTTAGAACAGAAGAATATCTGGTCTACTGCATAATGCCCTTTGTCATTACTCAGGAAATGATAAGTATATCGTTGATTTGAGACAGTGCAGTGTAGTGGTGTAGACACGTCTGGGGTCAGGTCCATACTCTTATTTACTAGCTGGTTGGCCATGGTCAAGTTACTTAATTTCCTTAAGTAACTCCGCTTTTTTGTTTTTTGAGGTTGTTCTTTACGGCTTTCCTAAGATATGAAGTTTTGTCATGCAGTTATGAAAAGCTGGAAGCAAATGTAATCAGTAATAAGGTAAGTTAGTGACAGACAGTGAAGTTCCTTGTCCAGGGTGTCCATGTACGTCAGGTTAAAAACAGAACAAACCAACTAACCAAACTAACCACCAAAAAATAAAAATTTAAAAAACCCAAAAGCAAACAAACAAATAAAACAACGAAAAATCTCCCACCAAGACAAGCAAAGTTATTAAGAAGTTAGCAGTGTAGCCCTACAAAACTGACATCACCTCGTAAAACCAATTATTGGTTTGTGTGATTTACTGAAGTATAAAACAGGTAAAAAATACTAAATTTATACCTCTGAAGGTTTTTTTGAGAAATATTGTTTTACCAATGATGAAACAAAGGCCCAGAGTGGTTAGGTGAATTACCCACAGCTATAGGTGGATTGTCAGCAGAAGTCAGAATAGAACCCAGGTCCTCAGACTTCCACTCCTGAATCGTCTTCTCTGAACAAGATGCCCCTCATAATTTAGGCCTATAATAGGTGGCTTAATATTTCAAAGGTTGAATCAAAAAGCATGCATAATAATCAAGGGTTACTAAAAGCGCTAGGCCTATTAGAAACAAAGGCATGCACTTTGCCTTTTCATTTTTTGAGATTGTTCTTTAAGCTTTTCCTAAGATTTGAGGAATTATTATTTAGATCAGGGTTCAGCAAACCTTTTCTGTAAAAAGCCAAGCAGTAAAAATTGTAGGCCCAGAAGCCACACAGTGTGGCAGCAACTCAACTCTCACAACTCTTCTAGATCATTATAGATGACACATAAACAAATGCATGTGGCTGTATTCCCATAAAACTTTACTCACAAAAAGAGGTCCACAAGCCACAGTTCGTTCACCTGATTTGGATGTTAAATACCTTAGAAAATATGGCTTTAAATGACTTTATCATTTCTGTGCCTAAACCAAATAAAAGCATTATGTGAATAACTCTTGTTTTTCATCATTATAACGTAGGTTTTCAGGAGATTTCCATGTATTCTTATATATCAGGAATTATCCAAACCTGGGTCATGAAAGCAGGATGTATTCTTTGTAGAAAAGCTGTGCTTAATACAGAAGCAACTGAAATGGAAAGCATTTTCTACTGTGAATAATGCAGAGGAAAGGTTCCTTTGGAACAGACAAACATGGGTTTAAATCCTCATGTGACCATTCAGTACCATAAGATGTGAAAATAAAATTGCTTCAGCTATGTGAATCTCAGTTCCCACATGCATCAAATGAAAATAAGGGTGTATTGTGTATGTGTGTACATCACATAATAAGTAACAAACCTGGCCCACAAGTTAGCTCATTCTTCATAGCTATAAAGTTATCTTCTCAAATGGAAATATTTTTACAACATAGAAATTAAAACTACAAATTTAATCTTCAGATTCTCTACACACCACCAAAGATGACAGTACCATAACCAAAATACCAACATAAAGATGGCAGTACAGATGGCATCCAAGCACTAAGGATAAAGCCTCAATTTCCCCCATCCTGTGCAGTGTATTCTAACCTAATTTTTTCTCTTTCCTAACACACAATACACATCTGAGTAGGCATAATTCTTTTAATGTTCACTTCCCACTTACAATATGTAGGATCAAAGTGTTGGGCTAAGAAAATAAGTGTTTATTGAAATAATCTGCAGTTTCCCATAGGTTCAATTACTTAAAATATGGAGGACAGAATAGTCCCTTTGACCTGGTGTCACATGCCACCTAACATGGATTAAAAAAAAAAGTAGAAGTAACAGTCTTACATGTTGTGCTTTTGTTATTAATTCTTTCTACTAAACCATGTGGTGACCAGCAGAACATAAAAAATAATAAACCTAATAAAAAACCTAGGGGTTCTAGGTATAAACACTATACTGCATTTCAGTAATCTATTTTTATGCTTCTGGTACAAGAAAGATCTGGAGTAGTCGCCATTTCAACAAAGGGTAGCAGGGCACAAAAGGACTGGAATCTCTAAAGAGAAGAGGATGTACAGATTTTGGAAAAGCATAATCAAAATTATAAGTGCCTGAAGTCATCTTTAGCTATGATATTAATTCCTTTTGAAATTTCAAATAATATTAGTGAAGAGCATAAAATCCTCTGGATCACCAAAAAGGGGTGGGCTTGGTAGCAAGAGCAAGAAAATTCAGAGTCAAGACTCCTGAGTTCAGTGTTCATCTTTCTATATAAACTTTGGCTCTTTAAGACATAATATTTTTTATTTCAATATCATTATTAATATAAAGCAGGAGTTCTCAAACTTTGGTATCTATCAGAATTGCCTTGTAGAGTCTGTTAAAAATGTAGGTACCCAGGTCTGACCCAAACCTACTGAGTATAAGAATCTTTAATTGTGGGGTCCATATCTTCTCTATTAGAGAACCTCAACTGAGCATCTTTTGACTATTAGTAATTAAAAATACAGGTTCTGAAAATCAGTAATAATTATTATACTAACAAAGAAAGATGAAAATGAGTTCTTAGAAAAAGTAAACCTGTTTACTTCACATTTGTAATCTCTTTACATTAGGACTGTTTTCATTTTGTTCTCATCATCATAGTACATCTATATGTTTTAATCACACACACACACGCACACATTTTTAACAAACTAGGCTGCCCACCCCCTTCTTAAAAGCTGGTACAATATCCTGTACATACGTGATCTGCAAGGAGCATACTCAACAGTCTTTGTTCCATCTTGAAGAAAGCATGTTCCAACAGGCTCTCGCTCCTGTTTCATCTCAGTCCTCCAATGGTACAACGGGGCACAGGCCTAAAATCAAACG
This sequence comes from Cacajao melanocephalus, assembly GCA_963573385.1. NCBI lineage: Eukaryota > Metazoa > Chordata > Mammalia > Primates > Pitheciidae > Cacajao > Cacajao melanocephalus. Next base: position 15,227 of record CAUYLG010024497.1, on the reverse strand, counting down.
ATTGGCCCATGACATAAAAATTTTCTAAAAATCTAGTGTTTCAGATGCTCTATTCTACTTCAGAATATAACATCACTTTCTCTTTTTTGAGATGGGGTCTCAGTCTGTTGCCCAGGCAGGAGTGCAATTAAAAAAAAAATAGCAAAATAGTTATTTCAGGTAGTATATTTCTTGATGTAATATACTATGCTAAAGGTTGAGACCGAATTAGCTTTTGAACTAAGTAACACTCATGGATGTGGAATATATCTCGTAAATTACACAGCAAATAATTTATGAAGAGAGTAAAGAATGTGCAGTGCTTATTTTATTTACTTTCCAAATAAACTGTGACCTTTTTGTTTTCAGCATTCTAGATTTTAATACCGCATGGAGCAGTAATGAATGCTTTAACAGCATAGTACTCTACCAAATGTGTAACAATTCATTTAGTGAAAAAGGTTTAATTGATTTTCTGTAATACTTTTTGAAGCAAAGTGCTAACATAAGCACTGCAGAACATCAACAATGACTTATTCTATATGTACCCTGAAAACAGTGAAAGTAGGTCATAGTGGCTACTTCTCCACATGTACTTGATGCCCCAGAGTGGGTGGCTTGCTCCCTTTGCTTACTCCTGCTTCTTTGTACCTCTTTCTGCCTAGAATATCCTCACTCTCAATCCCATCCTTCCGCTCCAACTGCTGAAATGTGGCACATCCCTAAAAGTCCTGCTGAAACTTCACCTCCTATGCAAATCCTTCCCTATGCAGCATAATTAGATGAAAAAACAAAGGCAATAATAAATACTATGTAAGTAATTAAAATAGGATGAGGGCTCTCTGAGGAAATTAAATTAAAGCTGAAATCTGAATGACAAGGGGCTAGCCAAGTATAAATCATAAAGACAACTAAGACAAGCAGAGGGAACACAAACACTAAGGTACTAACTGAAATGATTTGGACTGTGAAAGAATTAAAGACAAGCCTGGCTTTAGTATGTAAGATGGAATGAGAGGAGGCTGAAGACACAGCCAGTGACTTGTTTTGGGAGATGTTTTTAAGCTAGGATGAGCTTGCCATACTTATTCAGAGAGTGATAGCCACTTGACTGTTTTAATCAAGAAGGTAAAATGCTCTGGTTCACTCTGGTCCTTCTTGCAGTTAGGGTAAGAGAAGCAGCAGCAGGAGAGGAAGAGCCGTTGCGTTGGTTCAAGGGGGTAATGATGGTGGCTTGTTGCAGGGTAGAAATAGTGGACATGAAGATCTACTAATAAATGTGAGATATATTTTTGAGGCAGAAGATTGTGAGCACTCACTATTGAATAGGGCGGAAAGCCATACCTCCTGATAAATTGGGAAAGATATATATAATAATAGATTTTTATCTGTTTTTCTTCTTTGACGGAAGGAAACAAGAGTCCTATTTTGGCCATGTTCATTTGGAAGCCAAAAGGTAGTCTGGAAATATGTCTTTAAGGATCCAGAGAGAATTAAAAGCTAGAGGTACAGATTTGGGCATTATACTTACAGCCATGATATAGGCTAGGAACCTCAAGGTAAAAGTTGTAGTTAAAGGAAGCAAAGGGGGCCACATAGAGATCAAGGACTCCCCAATATTTGGAAATTGAACCAAAGAAGAGTCATTACAGGAGACTACAAAAGACCAGCCAGTAAAAGAGGAGAAAAACCAGGAAAATACAGTTCACAGAAATCAAGAGAACAATTTACTTAAAAAAAGAAGGGTTGTTGACCATTCTGAATAATACTGAGAATGCAAGAAAGCTAAAAATAAATACTGGCAGAAAAAACAGAACATTACGGTATGTATGTATGTAGATACATATAAATGCTAGTGATTTCAGTGACTTGAAAGTCAGTGGTGACGTAGGGAAGGGAATGTGAGGTAAAGAACTAGGACGGCTACCATAGAAAGCATTTCGGAAAGTGTCTGAGAAGAGGAGCAGGGGAATGGACAGGGCGTAGAGGGAGATGAGGTGAAGGAAGGCTGTAATTTTCTTTTCTTTGTTCTGTATCCCACTTCAACATCATGTTGTATTTTCAAAGAGAGGAAGTACTAAAGCATGTGTCAACCAAAGCCACACTTCCCATAATCGGCTGGGTGGAAATAAACTGATGGGAACTATCAAGTGGGGCAGGTAAAACAATGTAGGGACGAGAGTGAAAAGAAGTGAAAAGCTGTTCAAGAAGGCGACAGAGATGGCCTCCCTGGACAGAGCGGCCTTTGATACGAGCTATCTTATGTTGTTATACACTGCAGCACCCTTGAGCACTGAATTTTACCATCAGCCTGAAAACATAAAATCTCCTGTGTCTTCACATAAATGGACTAAACTCACCTGTGAGTAAATATCCAGAAGACTTACCAAAATTTTATCCTGTTTTGACCTCACAGATGCTCCAAACCACTGATGGGACTTAAATTCCAATGGATCATCCTTGGCATAATTTCTATCGCCTAAAAAAGAATATTGTGAGGGGTAAGACACAAAATTATTATTAGAAATAAATATAACAGTTTATTTCTATCCAGACAGGTTGAGAAATAGTACACCTTTGATTAATCAAATACTCTACTGGTTATTTTTCTCATATACGCTTTATATATATTAGAGACTTTCAACTAATCAGAAACATAGAATACATGATGACCCAAGAAGTGTCTCAGTGTTATTACTGGCCCCATTAATTATCATAATACACATGAATGAAAAAGCAATTGTCGGTAAAGTTTTCCAGTTGCTCAACTGTTAGATAATTAACTATTAAACAAATACTTATGGTCACCGATTCCCAGATGTTCTTTCTGTGGCATAAAGATATTTATGAAAATTAAAGGCTATGAAACACCTTTGTGTAAAATGGTATAAAAGACAAGACTGAGATGTGTGCCATATGACATAACAATCCAAGAGTTAGAATCCAGGAGACTTGATTTGGTTGGTAGAAAAAAGAATTCAATATGGTACACTATACTCAAACATTTATTTTTATTACTTCAGTCCTCACTATTGAGAACATTATTTCTGTACACTAAAACTCCAATGTCAAAAACAAAATGACGCATTGGGACAGACCAAACATCACTATATTCTTACCAGTACAAGTATACTTGCCTACAGGACACACAGGATAGAGTCCTCAAAAATGTCAACATCATGAAAGACAAAAAGAGCAGAAAACACTTCTAGATTAAAAGAGACCAATAAGACATGGTGACCAAATGCAAGATGTGATCTTTGATTAAATTTTGTGTCCAAATAATTTTTTTCAAAGTTACAGAGGACTTTATCATAATAATTATGGAAATTTGAATTGTGAACTACAGAGTACATAACAGTAATAATGTATAATTCAGCAATAATTACATTGTTACTATTAATATTACATTATTCATAATGATTCATTTCTAATATGTGTATTGTAGTCATATGAGAAAATGTCCTTTTTTTTTTTTTTTTTTTTTTTTTTGAGATGGAATCTTGCTCTGTCACCAGGCTGGAGTGCAGTGGCGCAATCTCGGCTCACTGCAACGTCCGCCTCCTGGGTTCAAGCAATTCTTATGCCTCAGCCTCCTGAGTAGCTGGGACCACAGGCATGTGCCACCATGCCTGGCTAATTTTTTGTATTTTTAGTAGAGACAGGGCTTCATCATGTTGGCCAGGATGGTCTCGATCTCTTGACCTCGTGATCCGCCCACCTCAGCCTCCCAAAGTGCTGAGATTACAGGCGTGAGCCACCACGCCCAGCCGAAAATGTCCTATTTTATACGAGATGCATGCTGCACTATTTAGGGGTAAGTGTAAGAATGTCTGTAGCAATGGGTGAAGCTAGGTGAAGAGTGTATTGTTTGATGTTCATTGTATTACTGAAATTCAAATTTTCTATAGGTTTGAAAATTTTCAAAATAACTTTTTAAAACATAGCAATCAATGAGTACAAAACATATGTACAAGACCAATGGTACCTTCTTTCCTTTTTAACACTTAATGTATTTACTCTAATTATAAAAGCGTTACTCATTGCAAAACAAACTAAAACATAAAACAAAGCTGTATATAAAGATAAATCTAAATACCACAACCCCACCATAAAGAAATTACCTCTGTTAACACATTAGTATCTATCCTAAAGACTTGTTTCATAAATACATGCATGTCCTTTTATATGTAAAAAAGATATTAAGTCAATATTTAAGATAACATTAAATTATTATATAAATATATGTACATTTTCCCCCCTAATATGCCACTTATAAAGGCAGACCTATGGTATCATTTTCATTGTTGTGTCATATCCTATTATATAGTCATAGAATACTTTTTAAATCAATCCCCACATCTCCCTCAATTTCAAATTTAGGAATATTTCTATTTTGGGATTGCAGTAGTGTGATCACCACTCACGGCAGCCTCAACCTCCTGGGCTCAAACAATCCTCCCACCTCGGCCTCCAGAGCAGCTGGGTCTACAGGTGCATGCTATCATGCTTGGCTCATTTTTGCATTTTCTGTAGAAACAGAGTTTCAACACGTTGTCTAGGCCAGTCTTGACCTCCTGGGCTCAAGGAGGTCAAGCCTCCCAGAGTGCTGGGATGATATACTTATTTTTACGTGCAAGAGTTCTCTTATCCTTCGTCCCCAGTCTCTGAAACAAGTCATGCTTATTCCCACCTGCAGGCATTTGTGCCCACGGTCCTCTTGCCTAGAAACTTTATTCCCTCCACTCTGGATTCAAACCCTAACTGAAAATTCAGGTGTGTTTGTCTATTCACGATGCTAACCCACGGTGAAATGGTAGTCTGCCTATTATGGAAACACTTGTCTAACACAAGAGATAATTATAGGAATAAGCAATCACGGTGGAAAATAGTACAAGAACCCGTAGAGAGTTATAGGAAAGTGAGGGCACAGTACAAGTGAGGGAATGTTTTCTGGGGCAAGAGAAAAATCTTGTGCAAAGAGATGGAAGATTGGATAATCTTGAATTTTTAAAGAGGACTGTGAGTTGCTTAACTAGACAGAATGGTCAGGAAGCGAGTTGTTATCAAGAGCCTTTTTCTTTTTCTTTTCTTTTGAGATAGAGTCTTGCTCTGTCACCCAGGCTGGAATGCAGTGGCGCGATCTCAGCTCACTGCAACCTTCGCCTCCTGGGTTTAAGCAATTCTCCTGCCTCAGCCTCCCGAGTAGCTGGGATTACAGGTGCAAGCACCATGCCCGGCTAATTTTTTGTACTTTCAGTAGAGACAGGGTTTCACCATGTTAGCCAGGCTGGTCTTGAAATCCTGACCTCAAGTGATCTGCCCACCTCAGCCTCTCAAAATGCTGGGATTACAGGCATGAGCCACCCTGCACAGCCAAGAGCCTTTTTTTCTTAATTGATATATAATACTTTTACATATTCATGGGGTACATAGTGATGTTCAATACATATAATGTATACTTATCAATTCATGGTAATTAGCATATTTATCATCGTGAACATTTAGTACTTTTTTGTGTTGGGAACATTCAATATCTTCCTTCAAACTATTTGAAATTAGATAATACATTATTTTTAACTACAATAATCCTACAACGGTAGAGAACACCAGAACTTACTCCTCCTATCTAGCTGTAATTTCGTGTCCTTAAACAAATTCTATTTTCCCAATCTCCCTACCTTTCCCAGCCTCTAGTATCTTCTGCATTTTACTTCTATGAAATCAACTTTTCTTAGCTTCTACATACAGTGAAAACATGCAGTGTTTAATTTTCTGTTCCTGGCTTACTTCATGTAACATAATATCCTCCAGTTCTATCCATGTTGCCATAAATGACAGATTTCATTCTTTTTATGGCTGAACACACACATGCACACACACATTTTTCCATTGTGTATGCATATATGCATATTCCTGAACACACACAGGAATATAAATACACATACCATATACATATGTAGATATATATGTGTATATATATATGTATACACACACATATATATACATATGTATGTATATACATATACACACACCATGTTTTCTTTATCTATTCATCTGTTGTTAGACACCTGAATTGATTCCATATCTTGACGACTGTGAATAGTGTTCCAACAAACATGGGGGCACAGATGTCTCTTTGATATACTGGTTTTCTTTCCTTTAGTTAAATGCCTAGTAGTGGGATTGCCAGATCATATGGTACCTCCATTTGCAGTTTTTGAAGAACTTCCACACTGTACTCCATAGTAGCTGTATTAATATATATTCCCACTTTTGTCAAAAGCCTTTATGCCATGCTAAGAATGGGCTTTATGGGGTTTTTGAATTGCATTCTATGCTATGCATTTTTTCTCAATTATTATATTCCTTAAAAGTAAAGTTTCTCTTTTGTTAATGGTTATCGAATCCCTCCCTACCACTTTGAAAATTTACCTCCATAAATGCTTTTCTCAACTAACGTTACTTCTCTTTAAATTTGCATATGGTAGCGCAAGATGCTGCTGGGCCCTCTCAAGCAGCGTAGACTTGCACAGCTACCATGTTCTGTTTCCTATTTTTTTAAAAAAGTATCAAAAACATCCCTTGGCATAACAATTACAGATACATGTCTTTGTGGACATCAGCCTTAACTTAACCTAGAAAATTCATGCAAAATCAATACAAACTTGACATATCTTTTTGGGAATCAAAGTAGTCCAGTATAACTGGATATAATGCATTGGCATACATTGGCACCCAAAACTTAGTTAATGATCTTTAAAAAGAAAAACATCATCCACTGCTTTCAATGCCTTCAGCTGCAAAAGAATTACAATCTCAAATTACCATCTTTTTAGGAAGTCTGCTCATCAGGAAGTTTTTATTTACCAATCAAAATCGTTTTTCTGGAGACCAAGTCTTAAAATCCTTGATTCAATATTATATAGAAGTTTCACCCAGAGGAAGTGTAAACAGAGTCGGGGAAGAGAAAGCAAAAGAAAGCCTGCTCTCCACACAAGCTGACAAGAAGTTCATTCATGACCAAGCTGAAACTGGCAGCTATCCTGGGGCATACGAGTGAAGTAAATATTTTGAATCACAGCCCTGAAGTCAGCATTTAGGATGATGTTGGACCTCCTCACATGGCCTGGACTATTCTGACACACTTGAAAAAGAAATAGGACATAGACAACTAAAGAAACTCAAGGGCTGGAAGAAATGCTTCCTCAGGCAACAGCCAAGAATACAAAGATTTCTGTCCATAACCACAAAACACATTGGAAGATTAGCTCTGTTCACCCAGATAAACAAAAAAGAAAAAAGAGTATATCACACAATAAATAATTTAATTACCTAAATTAATAAACGTATTTATTTAAATAACAAGTATTAAATATTATTTTCTTTAATAATCTTTAAATCTCAAGTTGAGAAGAAATTGCTCTGCATTATATAAATTAACATAAGGCTCTATACTATCACTTTCAAAAATACAGAGGAAAACTTTGCTAGAGAAACCTGAAGTTAATAAGCAAGTAAATCACTAGAGACTTGAAAATTTCTTGTCTAGTTTTCCAGGTTTTGAAACATGTCATTTGCATTTTTTTTTTGTCATTTGCATTTTATCAAACTCCATGACTGCATGCTTGAGGGCAGAAGCAAACGGGAAAAGCAGATTGTCTTAGCTTTGACTCTACCCCTTAGTAGCAGCCAACTCTTTTCCCTGGTGTTTCCAAAGGCATTGTCAACACATTCGGGATTCAACTTGCTGGACAATTATGGGCAATGCTTATTTTTAAACTACAATTACATTCTTATCCTAAGTAAAATGTTTTGTTTCTTCTTTTCAAGACAAAAGAATATCCCTTGGAACAAGATTATGTCACCTTTTCATGAAAAGGCCAAAGTGAACAAGAATGCTGAAGCCTTAGAAAAGCAAGACAGCAAACTTCCATTTCGAAACTAAATGTGATTTTAGTCACTTGGTTCCTAATCATTACTATGACTTGTATGCATGATGAAATGATTCAGGTCCTTAAAGAACTTATTTTTTGCTCAAAAAAAAAAAAAAGTAAAAAGAGAAAAAAGGCTATCAAAACAATGCCATCCTCTATTCATCCTTTAATAGAATAAACAATTCACAGATTTTCTTAAGCAGCTTTTTACTTCAAACATCACTTCTGTTTAGCTGCATTTCCTGCAACAAATTTGCTTGAAAAAAAAAATCTTCCAATAAAGCATACTTATTTATTATGTAAAAATTGGCAGGTTAGTGGAAGAACTCTAAGCATCCAATTATTTATTTAAATAAATCATGGGTACCTCCAATGTCTAAATGCTAGTAATATACCATTAAGTGAGACAGATAAGTCTTTGTTTCTTAAGGAGAAAAATAATACATAATTATATAAAATATTTTCAGAGAGTCATAAATACTGTAAGGAAAATTTGGGAGAAAATAATTTAGAGGTCAGACAACTCCTGTTACCATGCATTTATTTGTAACCCAATGTTATTTTGAAATAATACATTTCACTGATTCAGAGCTGCAAATATTCAGATACTAACATGCCTAAAATCTGAATATGTACAAGAGTCAATGGTGACATATTTATAATGGTGACATTTTTAGTCGTACATAAATAGTAGTACATTTTAACATCAAAGGCACCTTTACATTCACAGTCAACTGATTTTTTACAAAGATGCCAAGCAGAGTCAGTGGCAAAGAAATAGTCTTTTCAACTAACCGTGCTGGGATAACTGGATACTCATACACAAAAAAATTAATTTGGAACCCTACCTCAAACCGTACCAAAAAATTAACTCAAAATAGATTACAGACATTTTTAAATGTAAGAGCTAAAACTATAAAACTCTAAGAAGAAAATAAGGAAATAAATCTTCATGAACTCGGGTTAGACAATGATTTAGAAAACCAAAAGCATAAGTGATAAAAGAGTAAATATATTAGCCAATTAAAATTAAAAACTTTTGTGCTTCAAAAACACCATTTAAAAAGTGAAAAGATAACCCCAAAATTGAGGCAATTACTTATCAAATACTGGATAAAAAACTTGTATCCAGAATAATTTGAAAAAAACAAAAACCTTCTACAACTCAATAAAACAACCAAATCAAAAATGAGCAAACAATTTGAATAAATGTTTCTCCAAAGAAGAAATAACAGCTAGCAAGCACAAGAAAAGATGTTCAACATTATTCATTATCAGGCAAATGCAAATCAAAACCACAATAAAATATGGCTTCATACTCATTAGGATGGTTATTATAACATAAAAAGGACAGAATATGAGTGTCAATAAGGATATGGAAGCACTGAAACCCTCATACATTACTAATAGAAATGTAAAATGGTGCAGCCACTTTTGAAAATAGTTTGACAGTTTTAAAAAAGGTAAATATAGATGACCATATGACACAGCAATTCCACTCCTAGACGTCTCTCCAAGAGAAAGGAAAACATATGTCCACACAAAGATTTGCACATGAATGTTCATAGCACATGAATATTCACAATAGCCAAGAAGCGGAAAACACTCAAATGTGCACCTACTGGTATAAAAAAATGTTTATTCATTCAGTTGAATACTGTTAGGCAATAAAAATGAAATGCAGCATTGATACATGCTACAATATGAATGACTATGTATCACATAATTCTAGTTATATAAAATATCCAAAGCCAAAAATATGTAGACACAGAAAGTAAATTAATGGCTGCTTAGGGCTGGAGGCACGAATGAGGACAGATTGATGTTGGTCACATTTCTTTTTAGGGTAATGGAGATGCTCTGTAATTAGACTGTAGTAATGCTATAAAACTCTATAAATACAGTAAAATTCATTGAATTATACACTTAAAATAAGTCAATGTTGTGGTAAATCATATGTCAATAAAGCTGTTTTTAAAAATGACAAATGTGTCAGAAGGAAAAGTAGCTGCAACATTGAATAGAAATTTCATTGAATAGAAATGTATGCATATAATAAAGACTTTTTCAAAATTAATTAAAAACTGATGTGTTAGAAGAGTAATAGACCAAGAATAAAAATGGATAATAGAAAACAAAATTAAAAAACCCAAAAAGAGCTAATAAGCATATGAAAAAAGACTCAAGCTTACCAGAAATGACAGAAATGTAAATTAAAACAAGACATATATTTCACCTGTCAGACAAAGAAAGATAGTATCAAATTTGGTTCAAAGATTGCTTGTGTCAATATTTTCCTATTTGGCAAACATGAATCAGAAGTCTTGAAACACACATTCCTTTGACTTCTAACTTTAATTTTAAAAAATTAACTAAAAAAAATTTTTGTAATATGAACTAAGACTAATAAACACGTTCAAAGTTTTATTACAATAGTAGAACAACAGAATGCCCAAGAGAATAGGAGACAGAGTAAATAATAACTTTATGTATTTTGTGTATTTATTCACAGACACAGACACACACACACACACACACACACACACACACACACGAAATATACACAGGCCACAAGGTACATGACAAATACACGCACAAAAGTATATTCTATGGCCACGGGTTTCCTGAGTGGTGAGATTTAGGTAGGTCTGGTTTTCTTATATTTTTATCAATGGATGTGCATTATTTATAAAATGTTTTAAAGGTTTTCAAAAATATAGTGTGGATAAGTATCCCTCAATTCTCATATTCAAAAGCTTGGTCTGAAGCTCCCACATCCCCTTTTAATTAACTTTATGTTTACATTTTCATCTCACATATATAGTTTTAGTTCATAAAATTCAATAAAAAATTTTAATCACGCAAGCTCTTCTTTCTTTAAGCATTAAACTTCCTAGGAATCTCTTCCTTCTTTTTTTAAGCATTAACCTTCCTAGGAACTTCTATTCTATGTAACGGAATCGAACTATTGAGTAGAATATTGCAAAGAATAACTAATTAAAAAATAAACATTCTAGATACTACTGAAGACTAAAATGGTGGTTAATGATTTATTTGACTTAGTAAGGAAGTACAGTTCCTTAATTTTTTAAAGAAACTCTGACAAACAATAAGTAGTGGTAAGATATTAGAACTAGCACTATCAATGAAAGGACAATTTGCTTTACAAACTTCCAAAGTGTCTTCAAATGTCTCTTGAAGCTTACCTATATTGACTTAAAATGACTAAGAGACCAAGGTCCCCAAATCCAAAGTGTTTGAAAAATTAATCATTTATATATACAAAAATAAGTTTTGCAACCATAATTCATGGATATGAGAAAGTGTTATTAATTTATATAGAACTATCCAGAAACATCTTTTACATAAAATAAGATACAGCTGTTATCCACAAATAAACAAGAAGAATCGGAAAACAGAACCAGAAGAAAACAGGATGAAGCTCATTTCACTGGGATTGGTATTCATTGAGTTAGTCAGTTATTACTACCACAGCGAATTAAGAATCAAAATCTCCCTCTTCTTCCATGAGTAATTCTGATAGTCCTGCTGGAGTGCAGCACAAAGAATACAGGCCTTTTGAAAACACACACTACTTTATCAATGCTGGTTTGTTTCCTTCCAGTGACGAAAAGGAAGTGATCCTGAAAGCATCTAACATTTTAAGACAGAAACTCTTTACTGGGGATTAAAAAAAAAAAAAAAAAAAAAAGCCAATCCTATGTTAAGTCCTAAAAGAATGTGTCTGAGTCAGATCACGGTGAGCAGGGAAAGAAATAGACTTTAAAAGAGCTTGTGAGTGAGTTTAGTTTCAGTAAAACACTGAAAACATTAAAATACTGACTAACTGTGTGACTGTCAATTAGTAACAAAGGGATTGGACTAAATGATTTCTAAGGTGCTTACCAGCTCTCTAATTGTGTAATTCTGTAACAGGGGATGACAGATTATATCAGGAGAAACATTTTTATTTAAAAAAATTTCTTAATATAAATTTGTGTTGTATTAGCAAGGGAAGGGAGACTTTTTTTTTTTTTTTTTTTTTTTAGCTTTTTAATTTACAGGACAGTTGCAACTGTAGGAATACCTAGACACAACTCTGGAAGACAGAAAATTCACAAACAGGAGGAAGTAAAACTTAAAGGAGGTTAGCTTAGGGTCTGCCTGGGTGTTTTAATTGCAATGAGATGGAAATTGTACGGCACAGGCTAGAAAACAGCTACATGTTTTATAGTCTCTATTAAATACAAAGCCTAGTTTATACCCAGAAAATACTCCACAGCATTTTTCTTGACTATAGAACTGGGATGGACAAGGTTTGCTCTCAGCCTATACCCAAGCCCTTCTAAGGACAAATGGTAAGCATTCCAGTAAGCTGTTTGGGTAGGAAGAATAGTAATCTGACCTCCACCCTTCAGTATGCCAGAAATGGTTAGTGGTAGGTGACATCCATTCATTGTATTTGGAATATAAAGGTAGGAGTTTCTTCTTTAAAAAAAAAAAAAGAAGAAAAAAGAAACATACTTAACAAACAGGCAGGTAAGCCTACATTTCTAAGCAAAGAGACTTTGGTAAGGTGGTGATACATGGTCTCTTTTCTCAATGCAGATTAGCAGTCTACCTTTTCGGAAAAAAAAAAAACCACACACTACTACGAAACATGGCCAAGGATCAGTCTGTCAGTAACATCTGCTTCCCTAGAAAAGGAAAACATAAGAAGGGGATTTTCACAAATGTCACAATAACATAAGTTAAAATGCAAGCCAAGCTATAATCCATTTAAGAATATCACAATTATCTTTATTTCTTTCCTTTTCCATAATTATTTAGTTCCCTATGGTTCTAGTACCGGCACAACATAAACAATTCTTTCTTCACCTGTATAATTCTTTCTTGTTTACAAAGTATTGAAAGTAATGACAAAAATCACAATTACTTTTGCACTAGCCTAATACTTTCATAGACTTTATCTTTTAAAAAAAAATGTCAGATATGATGTCTCATTATGTTGCCCAGGCTGGTCTCAAACTCTTGGCCTCAAGCAATCTTCCTGTCTCTGCCTCCCAAAGTGCTGGGTTTACAGGCGTAAGCCACCAGGCCACCATGCCCAACCAACATAATCTCAATTGATCTACATGGCAACCCAGGGAGGTAGGTATTATGCTTATTTGACAAATGGGGAAATTGAGGATGGTGCTTGCCCCAGGTCACAGCTAATAAGTATTAGCGCCTGAATCTGAGCCTACATCTTCTAAATCTAGTATACATTCCTTATAGCCAAAGCTGCCAAGGGAAACAGAACAAGAGAGACAGCAATGCCTACTTATACAAACATGGTTATTGCCTCAGCATAGCTTGCAGTTTAACCAGTATCAACTGTGGCTCACACTTGTAATCCTAGCACTTTGGGAGGCTGAGATGGGAGGATCACTTGAGGCCAGCAGTTTGAGACCAGCCTGGTCAACACAGCGAGACCCCATCTCTCTTTTCTAAAAAAAAAAAAAATTATAAATAATTATAAAAGAAAATACATAAAAGGGCACTGTGGTAGACAGAATAATGTCCCTAAGATATTCAACTTCCAATTCCCAGAAACTGACACATAAACATGTGACCTTACAAGGCAAAAAGGACTTTGCAGAGGTGATCAAATTAAGGACCTTGAAATAAGAGATAAGTCTCGATTATCTGGGTGGACCCATTATAATCACAAGGGGGAGGCAGAAGGGTCAATGTTCAAGTAATGCAGCATGAGAAAGACCCCAGTAGCTATTGCTGGCTTTGAAGATAAGGGAAGGAACCACAAGACAAAGAATGCCAATGGCTCTACAAGCTGGAAATGGCAAGGAAACCGTTTCTCACCTTGATTTAGCCCAGTGAATCCATTTTGGACATCTGACCTCTGGAACTAAAGATAACAAAAATGTTCTTTGGTAACTGATGACAACAGCAATAGGAAACTAATGTGGCCAATGAAGGCAAAACAGATAACAGACTACATGAACAGACTAGCTTGCTACATCAATAGTCTCGATATTGTTTTGCATCACAATCTATTATAGTTTTGGAATAACTTTACTACTGAAAATACATAGATCATTAATCCCTAAACTAAATCATGCATTAATCTTTTCTTCAGTTCCACTTTTCCACATCCACTTGTGAGTTTTCTATGTGTTAATCATTTTAGACTAAAACAAATAAATCACACCCCAAATAACTCTTTCACTGTCACTAATTCCACCACATTTCAAACTTCACATTATTCTTTCAATTTAGGAGAAAAAATATTCCATCATTATGCAGATCTTGTTTAAAATCTATAAATTATGAAGAATCACTGGATGAAAAGGTTTAAAAATCCAAGAGAGCAACTGCCATTTCAAAGTCAAGTTGTAATATTTCCATCATTGCGTAAATATATAAAATAGGAAACTTTTTTAACATCTTAGTTGTGGCTTTGTTTATACATTCTATCAAGCAAATTTGGGGGAGAAAGAAAAATACAGATGACAAGTAAGAGTCAAGATCTTGAAAGAAAACTAACAGTGTAGCACATTTTGGAGATAAATTTCGCAAATCTAAATTTTAGACTGAGGTTTCCTTTTATTCCTGAAGGCTCAATAAAGCATAAATACTATTAAAAAATCAAAGCAGCGAGTAACTTTTCCATCCTGGATTGAACCTTCTACTAAATTAAACTTTGTATCACAAAACTCCACATTTTAAAATGTCATTTCTATAATATTTTGACTATATATATATATATATTAATATTCATTATTTCATGTAACTTCTATCATTCTACCCAAAAAAAGTGACTAGGGAAATTAATAAAATGGGTACTGAAAGTATTAGTTCATCTGTAATGTTCATGTGAAATCTACAAGCAACCAGGAATCCAAGATGACCCTATGGAGCTCTAGATCCTTCTATTTCTAATATTCTATATGCATTAAGCTTTAATGGTAAATTTATTTGGCTAGACCTCTAATTTAGAATATCTTTTTAAAAACTCATTTAGATCCTTCCTCAGCTACTTCCAGCTTTATTCCTCATCATGCCCTCAACCCCACAACCCCACCACCATACAAGTATAACCCATATGCCCACACACATATACACATATATAGGGCACATGGAATTACTTGATTTTCAGTCACTAACATCTTTTACTAAGTATGAACATACTGTTTTCTCAACCTGAAACCTTCTTCACATCTAAAGAATTTCAATTATTGGCATAAAAGAGGTTTTTAATACCCATTTTTAGACTGCATTCTAGCCTAGGCAATAGAACAAGAATCCCGT